>CM046355.1:743724-1036002 GCA_025436335.1 Bursaphelenchus mucronatus
GCGCAGACCTCATTTTACGTGGAAACGAAATGTCAAAAAGTTTCTTTGTCTACAATAACAACGGAAAAAATAATGGCGACATCTAAATTCTTAGTAAAATTATTTAACTTTTTGGAGCTCTGCCGCCTTTGTTTCCGCTGCAAGACATAACAAAAGTTCTTTGACATTTCGTTCCACACGTCGTAAAGCGCGAATTCAAAAGTAGCTGTACCGGCCTTTAACGGACCCCGTAAAGCAAATCTTTCTATACCGAACCATCGAAAAAGGGCTTTTTGCAACAAAAAGCTTTCCTAATAACGAAGCCCCTCTATATAACAAATAATTTGTTCGTTCTATATTTAAATTCGTTGTATAGAAACTTTGACACAAAACCCATGCCAAAAAATTCTTAATTTCAGTCGTTGGCCAAAACAACTCCGTGCGATTCAAAATGACGTGCCTACCCTCGCTCAGTATGGCATTGAAGAGCCAAAATATTACCGCATCTTATGACATGTTGAAGGGTCAACAATGTGCAACAAAAACTTGATACGAAACCGAGAGACGTTCCTCCATTTTGTGGAGTTGTGAATAAAGCAAATTACATTATAAGTTCGGTCACTCTGCTGGTTGTTGGTGCAGTGTGGGTGACGATACAGCGGATGCTCTGTGACCTATTTTGATATTTTTACATTTACATACTTGCAATAAAAATGTTCGTGTCTAGGCACGAAAACCATAACGAGCTAAAAAAAAGAGAGAGCAAGAGGAGAGAGAGAAGAGAGAGAGAGAAGAGAGAGAGAGCGAGAGGGAGAGAGCGAGAGAAAGAGACAGAGCGAGAGAGAGAGAGAGAGAGAGCGCGAGAGAAAGAGAGAGAGAGAGCGAGAGAAAGAGAGAGAAAGAGAGCGAGAGAAAGAGAGAGAAAGAGATATGGCCCATTCGGAAAATCGTTGGAGTGATTTTTGGTGTTTGCACTGTGAGAAAAACGTAAATATGTCAGGATGCCAGCGACAGCCCAAAAAAACCTATTGCACGGTGCAAAAACCAAAAATTGCACAGCGCAAAGGAAACTTTTGTTTTCTTACAGCGCCTGTCGCAGAAATCACTCCAGCGAATTTACGGACGACCTAGTACTACTCGCGACATAAAGTCCCGACAATTTTGCACAGTGCATTATCCTTTTTTTTTTTTTGGGGGTCGTCGCGGAGATTTCCCCTTATTACCCAAGCGACATGCACTTCTCCGCGACCGCCCTCCAATTTTCGGGCGCGACATCAGCGATAAAATTGTCGGGACTTTATGGCCCGAGTAGTACTACCCCATTTAAAAATTGATCGTAGATAGTTGTGTATGATTCTCTGCCAGTATGAGGGCGTTTTGACACCTTATTTTTTGTTTGCTACTCAATTTTCGCTTCCAGACTTAGAATTTTAATTGTTACGGGCCGACTCCGGGCCGGACCGAGCTTTTTTGGCCCGTCCCGCAGGCCGACCCGAGTCGTTTCGGAGAGCCATGTGTAGTCGGGGCGCGGCGGAAATACCATACTCTATTGTTGTTTTTTGTTTGTGGAGAAATTTACAATGATGTCATACAAAGCCGGCATTTTGCTGCCTTCATCTTCACGCCCCATTCTCGGGATATGTAATTCAAATTTGCGCCGAATCTTTAACAAATCCGGCGCAATCCAGTTCTTTGCGTCTACATCTTATCGTAAGCATCGCAAAATGATTGCGGAGTTAAATTAAACATGCTAAATTCGCTGTTATCTTCGAAATCTTTTCAAGATTCTTGGAATGCGACAATACCTCAAGCTGGGATGCTGTGTCCTCGCCACCATCCGCTGATAATTGTTGCTCAAGTGATTCTCCAATAGCGAAGAATCGTATCCCATCGAGTGTGATTGCAACGGCGAAAACGTAAGAGCGCGACGCCTTTTGGTCGATTTTTTCAGTTTTGTTTCCTGGAGTGGACGAAATTTGCGGGAGGAAATTCGGTCGGCCCTTCCCATGCGACTATTACCGATATCTGAAGCGATTCGACCTGACTGAAGCGGATAGCAAAGCAACTCCGAGTGCCATTGAAGAGATCACCGAGGATTGGCAACGGTATTTGTTTGTGGCACTTCGGCGAAATCATTTCCAGAACTGGTCGGATTGGTCAAAAATGTGCGACAAAGAATCGACAACGCGCGCGTTATTGTCTACGATCTGGGATTGAGCAGCACTCAGGTACTGTTTGCATTTTTATAAAGTGCATAAATTTTGTCGCTTTTCGCACTGTGCACAAAAAATCTGAATTTTGCACCGTGCATTTCAATTTTTTTGGTCTTTTGCACTGCGCACTCGGAATATCGCGGCGGCACAAGCTTTTTTTCGATCGCGTCGGTGCGTCGGCGGCGCTAAAATTTGCACCGTGCAAAAAGTTTTTTTTTGAGGCTTGCACTGTGCACCGGCGTCCAAGGTGCGACAAATTCACATTATTTTCCCGACAGACTGATAACTTTCGCACAGTGCAAAAAAAAGCCGTTTGCACTGTGCAAAACTCCGAGCACTTATGTGGCAACGCACGTCTTTCGAAAAGGGAAGTCTTCAAGCTGGCGATTCGTCTTTGACACTTCGCAACATTGAAGAAAAATAATTTTTTGGGTATCTAAATTTGCCATTTCTTGTTAGAATTTGCTGAAAAGTGTCGCAAATTGTTGGAAAAAATTGTTTTATTATGTTTTGGATTTATTTTGCCGTTTTCTTTCAAATACTGGCTATAGAAGTAAATCAAGAAAAAACGCGGCAGCTAGAAAAATAATTTTTCGCGGGTGTTGCGAAGTGTCAAAGACGAATCGCCATCTTGAAGACTTGCTTTTTGCTTTTTTGCTTTCTTGCTTTTTCGATTTGAGGTGCACCGTGCGTTTTGCTGTTTTCCGCACAGTGCCAACTTGAAAAACGGTCTGCACTGTGCAAATGTACGCATCAGCGCAATTGAAAAAAGATTACGTCGCGGCTACTGATGCACGGTGCGAAAAGTTGCAAAAACGTGAAATGCACTGTGCAAAATGCACTTTTTCGCCTAGCAATTATGGAGATCGTATATTAGTAGCAAATGATCTGTCAACATTGCGCTTTTGGTGTTTAGATAGAGAGGAGTCAAGTCCTGGTGCAACGTGAGTACCGTTTCTTTGTCTACGAGCAATATCCCGAGCATTTCCGGAACCTCAAAAACTACGCCTTCAAAGCCATCATCGCAGAGGTTTTGCAGACCGAGAAAAACTTTTTCTACTACGACAGCAGCGTCCGAATCACAAACGACGCCCACAAAATCATTCCCAACGCAGTGAAGGCCGCAAAGGCACCGCCGTTCATGAACTTCAACGCCGCTCCGCATAGCATTTATGCGGTTACACAGGAAGGTAGGGCGAATCGTTCCCCCTCTTTCGAACACTCCCCCTGCCAAACACTCCCCCTCATTTTGAAAAGTAAAAAAATATGTGACATGTTATACGATCAAAAAATCTTTTGAAAACAGTGTGACATGTTATACGACCAAAAAATTTGTATTTTTTCAAATTGAAAGGAGACAGGTTATACGATCAAAAAATCTTTTGAAAACAGTGTGACATGTTATACGATCAAACAATTTGTCTTGTTTTTCAAATTGAAAGGGGACATGTTATACGATCAAAAAATCTTTTGAAAACAGTGTGACATGTTATACGATCAAACAATTTGAGTTTTTTTCAAATTTAAGGGAGACAGGTTATACGATCAAAAAATCTTTTGAAAACAGTGTGACATGTTATACGACCAAAAAATTTGTATTTTTTCAAATTGAAGGGAGACAGGTTATACGATCAAAAAATCTTTTGAAAACAGTGTGACATGTTATACGACCAAAAAATTTGTATTTTTTCAAATTTAAGGGAGACAGGTTATACGATCAAAAAATCTTTTGAAAACAGTGTGACATGTTATACGATCAAACAATTTGTATTTTTTCAAATTGAAAGGGGACATGTTATACTATCAAAAAATCTGTTGAAAACAGTGTGACATGTTATACGACCAAAAAATTTGTATTTTTTTCAAATTGAAAGGGGACATCTTATACGATCAAAAAATCTGTTGAAAACAGTGTGACATGTTATACGATCAAAAAATCTTTTGAAAACAGTGTGTCATGTTTATACGATCAAAATCTTTTTGAAAACAGTTGGTGACATGTTATAACGATCAAATCGAATCATTCTGGGGCCTACAATCCGTCCTCCTTGGCATGGAAAGTGTCCCAAGTGCAACGCCCAATTTGTTTTCTAATTATATGGATGCACACGTCCGGCGTCGATAAATCATAGGAGTAAAATTCGACGTGGATTTTGAAAATCTTGGTTCTTTTTTAGTGAAATTTTCATTTTTTTAAAATGAAAAATGTCATAATGTCATTTTCTCGACATTTCTCGAATGACATTTTCTATTTTTGAAAAAATGAAAAGTTCACAAAAAATGACTGAGATTTTCGAAATCCCATATCGATTACCGCAAATCGACTGTTTTAGAGAAATGTCGAAAAAATGACATGCACTGTGCAACCAATGCGACAAATGTCTATGCACTTTATGAAAATACTAATCCTAGGCTGTTCGGAAAGTCGCTGGAGTGATTTGCATCCAAACCCGAGCGGCGCATTTTAGACATTTCTCATACTGTACATATGTTTTTAGGGATGTACGACTATCTCCCACTGCCTCATCAAATAGTCCTTGCAAGAGAGTATCAGAGTCTTCTATTTATCTCCGACTCGCCGTATACCCGACGAGCAATCAAATGGTTCGTGTTGTGCGCCCTGACCAAGGATTGTATATCACCGCCGGAGCGAGCGCGACCTCTCTGCACCTGACCTTGAGCAGTGATTGGACGAATCGCCGGCTGAGCGAGAATTGCCACCGATTCGATCAGAATGTGTGGAACTTTATCCACTTGAGCTACATGTTCGACCCGATCCGCAGAGGAGCGCAACAACTCGGGCTGGTCGACGAATGGGGAAGCGGGCCGGACTTCATTGAGAAGGTGAAGAAGGCCAGAGATGAACGGTTCATTCGGCTTGGACGGACATTCGCGGTGAGGCGAAGCGACTTCGGAAATGAATCGTTTAGCCTCACTTGTTGATAATTCATCCGTTAACATGGTTACAAAGAGGATCAATTTGAATATAAATCAAATAGCAAAGCCGTTAGAGTATTTTTTAAAGGGCCATTTACGGCGTGGAAACGAAATGTCAAAGAAGTTTTTTATGTCCTGCAGCGAAAACAATGGCGGCAGAGATGCAAACAGTAAAATTATTATTAGTAAGCATGTAGAATGTCACCATATTTTTTTCCGTTGTTATTGGTACAGTAGACGAAGAAACTTTTTTGACATTTCGTTTCTACGCGCCGTAAAAAACGCGATTTTAATGTAAATAGTAGCTGTTTTGGCCCTTTAATCTTATGTATTTAACGGGATAGAAAAGCTATTTTTGAATTACGCGTTTTGCGGCGTTGGAAACGAAATGTCAAAAAAGTTTTTTTTTATGTCCTGCAACGAAAACAAAGGCGGCAGAGTTGCAAACAGTAAAATTATTTATTAGTACAATGTCGCCATTATTTTTCCGTTGTTATGGTACAGTAGACGAAGAAACTTTTTTGACATTTCGTTTCCACGCCGTAAAAAGCGCAATTCAAAAGTGGTTGCACTGCACGTCAAATCAAAAAAAGCAAAAGAGAGGGAACTTTTCAAGTTGGCACTTGGGGTGCGAAAAATCTTTTTTTGATCGATTTCTTGTCCAATTTTGGCAAAACCCAGGTCTAGTTGACCATTTTCAAGCTCTCTGAATTTTTGAAACTTGTTTTGACCCAAACAATTTGAAGAGAAATTTACAAAATATGACTTTCAATGAGTCACTATGCTCTTACTAGTCCATCTGGAAAGTCGCTGGAGTGATTTTTGGAGTTTGCACTGTGGAAAAAAGATCAGGGTGCGAGAGACAGCCAAAAAAAGCATATTGCACGGTGCAAAAAGCAAAAAATTGCACAGTTTCATTAATTTATTCTTATATCACTTAGTAAATTATATTGAGGAGAATGTGGTGTGTGCTTGTGATAAGGTATGCGAAGACTATTGGACCATTCGAGCTGTTCCCATACTGGCTTCGTCCAGGGGATCCTGTTTCTCGCGCGACCGTCGTGATGAGGTGCTCCTCAAGGCTTCAGGCCTGGATCAGTTCCAGACTTGGCCAAGCATCCGATTTGCCGTAGTCCTCATGCACTCAGCATGCCCCCATTCCTTTCAATCAAAAGAGCCTGGGTGGGGCGAAGCGGTGGTTCGACCTTAGGTCTGACGGAATGCTAGTCGGCGCCGCTACCGTCAGAGCCACCACCGAATATCGCAACGTGCACTGTGCGAAAACAGTGAGGGTGCGAGCGACAGCCGGAAAAAGGCTATTGCACGGTGCAAAGTGAAATTTTGTTTTTTCGCAGTGCATGTCGCGGAAATCACCCTAGCGACTTTACGGACGGACTAGTACATATTATGTGACAACGAAATGGCTGTCCCCAAATCTATACCATTCTGTCCCCAAATTAAACCATTCTGTCCCCAAAGCCCTGTCCCCAAATGGGAGTTCGGAAGCTTTCCCCAAAATATTCCTAATATGTCCCCAAATAAGTCAAAAAATTACTACTTTACAGTACTACTTAAGGAAAAAAGTAGTATTTATGAAAAATGGATATGATTTTCGAAATCAGCGACCTCGATTACCTATAAATCGACTATGCATTGAAAAAAAGTCAAAAAATCACTATTATACTTTACAGTACTACTTAAAAAAAAGAGTAATCATAAAAAATGGATATGATTTTCGAAATCAGCGACCTTGATTATCGGATACTTTCCAAAAATTTTTGAAATTTTGCTTATTGCGCAATCACAACATATTCGAAATTTTTAGGCCGGAGGGGCCGCAGGTGGACTACCATCCTAAAATATGCCTTTAGACTATTTTTTGTAGACATATTAGGAATATTTTGGGGACAGAATGGTATAAATTTGGGGACAGCACAAGGCTAAAATACGTCGATGGCCTCCCACAGAGCCCATAAAACAGCGAGTTCCTATTGTTTATTTACCAATCGTACAACCCATTTATATCAACCGTCGCAATTGCAGTTCATCCCGGAGATGCCGGCCAAGATACAGGCATCCCAAGTAACTTGCGTGCACAAAATCGCGGAACATGAGCAATCCATTGGGTTTCACAATATGGCAAGTGTCCAGGACATGGTCACAAACTCCTCTCGTCAGATCGACTTGAATACATTTGGGGCATTTTACGGACGAAATCACTTGATTTAGCTGCTGCTTTGACTTGCGCAGCGTCTGAAATTGACGTATGAAGGGAAGTACTCCAAATGCAACGGTCATATTTACCAGAGTTGTCATTTTGACAGAGTTTTCCAAAATGACGTCAAATTTGACGTGATGTTCGACAAATTGCGTCAAATTGTGTCAAATTGCCGTCATTTTGGTTTGACGCGGTCGAATCATAAAAAGCATTTTTCAAGGTATTTTTTTGTTTTAGTTCCCCGTTGTGACTATTACCCAAATTCTCATTGATGAATTGAGCCAGTGAAACTGTTGGTCTCTTGCAGTAAATTGCAAGAATTTTTGGCGTTAAAATTTTTCGTTTCGGGACAAATTCACAATTTTTTGGCAAAATTCTAAAAAATTTCCCAAAAAAATTCAATTTGACAAACAAAATGACACAGAAATTCGGCATGACAAAAATGACGGCAATTTGACAACGTGAGAGACCGTCAAGTTGACGGGCGGCACAACCCCAACATTTGCTTTATATTTGGCGCATTGGGCATGGGGCACATATCAATTTCTGAAAGTTTTAGCCCTTGCTTTGCAGGGACAGCTGAGATTTTCAACGGTCTTTGTGGCCGAGAGAGTTTGTGAAACGCGGAGAGCGGTCACAGAGGAAAACACTTTTTGCCCGTATCTTTAGGAGTGTAGCGCGGAAAAAATTGATTTTTTGTGGAAACATTACCCTCCGTGGTAGAAATAGGTACGGAACTTTGCGAATCAAAATTTTCAAAAATAGATAGAGTACTTTTCATGCTAGAAGTCACCAAAAATGTCATATTTTTTCAACTTTCGACCTGAAACTCTCGGCCGTTTCTCCAAAGACCGCGAAAGAGATTTCATACGTGAGCGGAGAAACGTTCGACCAGCATGATCCGTTGCCCGAGGGTATTTGCCAAGTGGAGAAAACTGATGTCTATGTAAAGGGCTAGAACAGCTACTTTTCAATCGCGCTATTTACGGCGTGTGAAACGAAATGTCAAAAAAGGTTTTGTATGTCCTGCAGCGAAAAAAAGGCCACAGAGTTGCAAATAGTAAAATAATTATCAGTAAGCATGCAGAATGTCACCACCATTTTTTTCCGTTGTTATTGGTACAGTAGACGAAGAAGCTTTTTTGACATTTCGTTCACACGCCGTAAAAAACGCGATTTTAATGTAAATATTATAGTAGCTGTTCTGGCCCTTTAATTTCATAGGCTATTTCAGAATATCAGCATGTCTCACGGGGTGTTGGGACGATTTCACGGCAACCCAAAATGGAAGAAAAATGTCTCCCGGCCCCTTTGACATTTCGTCCAAACGAAATGTCACAATTGGCGAAAGAAATCAAAAATTCCGAGAAAAATATTTTTCCATCAGAAAAACGCATAAAAATTCATTTGCGACATTTCGTTTCATTTCAATTGTGAGCGATCGCCAAAAAGGGGCGGGAGACTCCTTGCGTTGCCGTGCATATCCTTGTTCAAAAAAAATTTGAGTCAAATTTCATTAAAATCTGAACGTCACACGTTGAGTACCTCTTCTGTCAGTTTAGTTCTCTTCGCTGCAAAGAAATTTATCTTACTCTATAGCCGAGATTGAAGACAGCCGGATCCTCTTTTTTGGCCACAATCTTTTTATACTTTGCCATGTCCAATTTACTGGTCAGCTCCGCCGAATCCAAAATAACCGCGTCTTTCGCATATTTATCGAGTTTGCCGTAAAAATTCTGCATTTCCAGCTGCATAGAGCCGTGAATATAGTCCGGCTTTAGCGTGTAGTATCTAGAACAAAGGCGCGGTAATTTAAAACTCTGCGGTTTCTTACGTATTTCTCACGATCAGAATGTCGATTGGATGTTCGAATTGGTCGAGGAAGCCCAAAAAGTCGTGCTTGGGCTTGTCGCTGCCGGCGACATTTTGAAACGGTATTACGGAATTCACAAAGTATAGTGTCAGCCTTTTGTAGACGTCTTTCCATTCCTCAATGACTCCATAAAAGACGTCTCTAGCGATGCTGTTCCCAATGATTAGGATATTTTTATTGCCGCTTCCCTGAAATTAAAGCATTTTAGGCGTCGTAACGGGGGCAGAACGCCAAGCTCCCAGTCCAGGCAGCTTTTGAACATGATCATATATAGTTGTGTATGACTTCTCTGCCAGTATGATGGGGTTTCAATAGTTTTTTTTGTTTGCAACCCCAATTTTCGCTTCTAGATTCTGAATTTTTGTCATTACTGGCCGATTCTGGGCCGGGCCTTTTATAAATTTGCTTTGGCCCCGGCCCGGAAGCCACGTCTAGGTTTACATGACCAATTTTCGACTTAAAAATCACAGTTGTTCCTGTCTTTTGCTTACCTCAAAGCTCCCGTAAAATTTGCCCTCAACGAACTCGTTTGACAGGTTGAATTTGCCATTCGCGTTCTCAAACTTCCCCATTAGCTCATTATGAAAATAACGGCCGCTCTCCTGATTGAAGGCCAACAGCTCCTCCTCTGTCATGTTCATTTTGGAGGGATCGTGGAAGAATGCGTAAGTCTGATTGGCAAAGTCGAGTTGCTGCTTCGGAGTTTCGGTCGGTTTTTCCACGCGTCCCATCAAATGGAACGCGCCGCCCACTAGGATCGTACAGATGATCAGCAAGCACGCTGAGAGGGTGAAGAAACTGTCGATATAAGCGGTAAGCTTTTTGAAGACACTTTCGATGATGAACGCGGAGAGGAACGCGATGGAAATGCAGAAAACGCCATCTGAAACGGCGGGGATATTAGGCCATGCGGAAAGTCGCTGGAGTGATGTTTGACGTTGGCACTGTGCAAAAAAGGTCAAGGTGCGAGCGACAGCCAAAAAAGCATATTGCACGGTGCGAAAAGCAAGAAATTGCACAGTGCAAAGAAAAATTTTGTTTTCGCACAGTGCATGTCTCTAAAATCACTCCAGCAACTTTCCTGAAGGACTAGTAAAATATATTTTTAATTTCAGGATCCGGCTTCGCGGAATTGCCAATGGTACTGCATGGTAAAGCCAAAAAAACCCATGAAAAATTCATATGCGACATTTCGTTTCATTTCAATTGATACAAAGTGGGCAATCCCCCAAAAGAGGGTGGGATACTTCCTGGGTTGCCGTGCACCTCCTAAAATCTTTTTTTTGTCTCCGCCGGTGCTCGTATCGCTCGATTTTGTTTCGGCCCGGAAAGTCGTGGGCGCAATTCGCCGAGAAAATCAAAAAAAACCCTCTTTTTCTCTGACCTCTCTCTCTATCGCATGCGTTTTCACGCTTTGTAGACTCGTGATACGCGCTACGCTTTTTTTATTGTGTCAGGCCCCGGATACGCGAATCAAATGTGCCTCGCTCACCTCTCAACGACGCTCCATCATTCCAACTCAGCGTGATATACTTTGTACACATGATAATCGGCCAATGAGTCAAGTAGAGCGAGTACGAGACGTCACCGATCCGCACCAACGTTTTGCGATCCAAAATGGTCTCTTCGCAAAAATACATGACCGCCGCCACGGTAATGGTGCACAAAATGCGGTCGGGGAAATGATGACCGCCCGTTGAGAAGAGTAGTTGGAGCAACAAAAGCGCCGCAAAGCAGTATTTGATCGACTTTCTGGCCGTTGAGCGGCCCTTTTCGGATTTGTCCTCGGGTTTGTGCGGATTCAACGGCGACTGCGTGAATATTACAAATCCGACCAGAAATTGCCAAACGCGGCCGAAAAAGGCCATGTGCGACTTGTTTGCATCTGAAATTAAGAGTCGCTCAAATTTTAATGCAATTTGGCTATAATTTAAACTAGTTCCATCTACTATAGCACCCATACCAGACATCTAGTTCGCGTTTTACAGGAACGACCGAGATTTAAAAAAAAAAAAAAAAAAAAAGAAAGTTTGCGAAAATGTGGCATTTTTTAGCGAATTTTGGTATAAAAAGTTTCACGCCTGCTTCTATCATAGAGGTAATGTTTTCACAAAAAAGAACATTCTTTCCGCACAAAACTCAAAGTTACGGCCAAAAAGTCTTTTTTCTCTAACCGCCCTCCGCGTTTCGCGTGCTCTCTCGGCTCGTTCAATACGAATTTTGACATTAAAAGTTCCGTATGTATTTTTAGCGCAAAGAGTATAAAAATATATAAAAAAACTGTTTTCTCTCTGGCCTGTCTCCGCGTTTTGCCTTCTCTCTCGGCCCAAAGATCGTTGAATATCTCGGCTGTGCAATGCGCGACTTAACACTTTCAGGGATTGATACGTGGTCAATACGCAAAGTGTGTGAAAAACTAAGAGAAAAGCTGAGCTTCGCATTGGGTGTACTTCCATTGCCCGTTTTGTCCTGCACCGAAGACGGCAATTTTCATTTTCATTTCAAAACGGACGCCGAGCGGCGACAAAAAATTTCGGAATGCTGTGCCAAAATGTGTTTTTAAATCTGACCACACTTTGCTTGCTCTCTCTGCCGCAAAAATCATTGAATATCTCGGCGGCAAAGCGCGAGTTAAAGAACGAGAACTTTTGAATTGCGCTTCTTACGGCGTGTGAAACGAAATGTCAAAAACGTTTTTTATGTCCTGCAGCGAAAACAAAGGCGGCAGAGTTGGAAACAGTTGTATAATTATTAGTAAGCACGTAGAATGTCATTATAATTTATCGTTTTGTTATTAGACAAAATTTTTTTTTTGACATTTTGTTTCCTACGCCGCAAGTAGCGCGATTTCAGATTAGCTGTTCTGTGCTTTTAATATGATGACTAAACATACCATTAATATTGACTAATTGATATAACAAGCTTGCTGCCATCAGGCCCCCAATAAATAACCATTGTGTCCGTGACTTGGCGCACCATCTGTAGACGTAGAATATGAGCGGCACCATGAGGTAGAATTGCATCTCCACCGACAACGACCAAGTGTGCAAGAAGAGCGGGTAGTTGTTATTGGCAGCGAAATACCCATGATCTGGCAGATTGAATACGTTCGATGTAAACGTCGCGGCGCCCAGTAGCTCTTTGAGGATCGTTTTGTAATCAGTGGCGACGAAAAACTGAGGAGCCGCAAGAACTGTGATGGCTAAGACAAAGTAATATGTAGGCCAAATCCTTCGGATTCGTCGGAAATAAAAGTCCACGACTGTTTGGAGGGTCGTATCTTTCTTTTCGAGGACAGCGTGCATTAGGAATCCGCTGATCACGAAGAACCTGAAACAGTGTTTAGAGACCCAGTGCATGATATTAGGTTGTACGGAACGCCGATTATTATATAAGATATTCTTTGAAGGGCGAGAACAGCTACTTTTGAATTGCGCTTTTTACGGCGTGTGAAACGAAATGTCAAAAAAGGTTTTGTATGCCCTGCAGCAAAAACAACGGCGGCAGAGATGCAAACAGTAAAGTAATTATTTAGCATTCCATCGGACCTATGTTCGAACCACCGCTCGATCCAGGCCTGAAGTCTTGAGGAGCACCTCATAACGACGCGGTCGCGCGAGAAACAGGATCCCCTGGACGAGGCCTGTATGGGAACAGCTCGTTTCAAATGCTCCAACCTTATCACAAGCACACACCACATTCTCCTCAATATAATTTACTAAGTGATATAAGTATAAATTAATGAAACTGTGCAATTTCCTGCTTTTTTGCACCGTGCAATATGCTTTTTTTTGGCTGTCTCTCGCACCATGACCTTTTTTTCCACAGTGAAAACTCCAAAAATCACTCCAGCGACTTTCCAGAAGGACTAGTAAGAGCATAATGACTCATTAAAAGTCATATTTTGCAAATTTCTCTTAAAATTTTTTGGGTCAAAACAAGTTTCAAAAATTCAGAGAGCTTAAAAATGGTCAACTAGACCTGGGTTTTGCCAAATTGGACAAGAAATCGATCAAAAAAGATTTTTCGCACCCCAAGTGCCAACTTGAAAAGTTTCCTCTCTTTTGCTTTTTTGATTTGACGTATAGTGCAACCACTTTTGAATTGCGCCTCAATATAATTTCTGAGTGATATAAGAATAAATAAATGAAATGAAAATGAAATGAAAGTAATTATTAGCAAGCATGTAGAATGTCACCATTATTTTTTCGTCATTATCGGTACAGTAGACAAAGAAACTTTTTTGACATTTCGTTTCCCACGCCGTAAAAAACGCGATTGAAAAGTAGCTGTGCTGTTCTTTTAACAAAGGCTCTGATTGAGCTGCTCTTTAAAATTTCTATATTGAGACTGACGCACACGTCAAATCGAGGAGAGAACTTTTCAAGTTGGCTTTTCGTCCAAAGATTTATCGGAAAAATTATTTTGTAAATTTTTCTTCAGATTTTTTTGGTCAAAATAAGTCTCAAAAAAATTCGGAGAGCTTGAAAATGATCAACTTTTGTCAAAAACGACCTGGGTTTTGTTAAATTGAACAAGAAATCGATCAGAAAAACATTTTCGGACCCCATATTTGTGACGAAGTGTCAACTTGAAGAGTTCCCTCTCTTTTGCTTTTTCGATTTTACGTGCAGTACAATTACTCTTGAATTGCGCGCAACACCGGCCCAGCCCGGTGTGTAAAAAGAGAGTCTCATAGTGCTATCATGCAGGCAGAGAAATTACACACAGCGATATACCATCATTTTCAAAAAATTTACGACATTTTTTTAATTTATTTTTTATCCTATCTTGGTAATGTTATGTTTGCCGGGTGAATTGATATCGACGGGCCAGGCCAAAGCAAATTTGAAGTGGCCCGGCCCGGAATCGGCCCGTAATAACCAAAATTCTGAGTCTAGATGTAAAAATTGGGGTAGCAAACAAAAATCGACTGTCATGACCCCATCATACAGGCGGAGAAAATTTACACAGCTATATACAACCATTTTTAAAAGGTTTACAACATTTTTTTACTAATTTTTTCATCATATCTTAGTAATGTTATGTTTGCCGGGTGAATTGATATCGACAGGCCGGGCCCGGCCTTGCCCAGGAGCAATGTCTATTCGAGACCAAAGTTTTTTTACCAACCCCCATCTCCATTACTCCGATTTTCTAATGGAAAAATTTTCCAAAATTGCCTAATCACGACGTTGCGAAAACTGGTGTGATCATAAATTTAGTTTACGTTATGTAAGGCCATCTCGTGTTCAGGTCAAGCCAGTTTTTTACTGATTATGAAAGCGTTACAAGCAGTTCATCGCCAAAACTTACATATCGACTCCAAGGTACCCGTTTTTGAGAGTTTGTGGCCATAAATGGAAGAGGAGCACCGCAACAATTGCAACACATCGTAGCCCTTGGATGTCATTGCGCATTGCCTGAAATTAATTGACAGATACGACAATCACAGTTACAGTATCGAGATTAATTTTTCCTTTCTTTGCCACGTTAAAAGCGGTGACGAATTCTGAGAGTGGAATAAATCGCTAACTCCGAATAAGATAACATTTCATAAAACATGATTTTCGAGTCTCGGAAGCAGACACCCGCCCTCCCCCCCCCCCAAAAAAAAACAAAAAATGTAGTCAGCGGATGAAAAACCTCTTGAAATCTACGTACCGTACCTCAATAATACTTAGAAATGAAGTTTTCGTTGAATCTTTCGCTACAACCCAGGACTCATCGCAATAAGTCATCTTTACTGTTGAACTGCCCAAACTGGTTCAAATCTTAATATAGCACTGTTTCCAGTATTCTAAATTCTGTTTATATCAAGTGATTTAGCCAATACATGAGCTTCATTAACCTTGATTCCTAAAAAAAATTCTTAAAAAATGTCCGATCCTGTAGCCATTTGCTCCTTCGGTGTGGATTCGGCGGTTATCCTATAGCCATGCAGAGATTGGGGGCACTCCCCCCCCAGCCAGGGGTCGTCGAAAAAAATAAAAAAAGGGTAAGGGGGTGTAAGGTAAAATTTTTTCACAGGTGTGGTCCATATCGCCCCTCTCCCTCCCAGACCGACTCCTCAGCTACACCCTTGCCCAAACGATTCATGTGGTCTACATGCCCTGTATGTTATCCTGAGACTTATTTACTGTCAAACCAAAAAAAAATTTGCGTTGACACAATCTCAAATGAGTTGCAGACCCAACTTCGCCGAACTGCACCGAAACCAGCAAACAGATTTTTCAAATGTACTTGTAGCCATCAAAAACGGTATTCAATTGAGGGAACGGATAATTTAGGAAGGTACGGCACCCGTAATACTTGCAAGACATATCAAACTTTTCATCCAGGGGGGGGGGTCTGTTTCCGAGACCCGGAAATCGTGCTTTACGAAATCTTATCTTATTCGGAGTTAGCGGTCTATTCCACTCCCAGAATTCGTCATTGCTTTTAACTCAGGCTAATACTGGAAAAATTAATCTCCATACTGGGACTGTCATCGTCGTATATATCAGTTAATTTCAGACCAGTGGAATAAATCGCTCATTCCGATTAGGTTGATCCAAATTTTCAGTGCACTTGAAATCTTAAATCGCAATTTAAAAATTTAGAAGTGGAATGGGATTGTTTGTAGCTGAGACATGTTCTTTATGACAATAGATTTTTATGCAGAAAGAATCAAGTTCAGGTCTTGCTTAGTTACTGAGATTCAGGTTGATCCAAATTAAATGCGCGAGGTATAATGTAATCTTAATCGGAATAAGCGGTTTATTCCACTGGCCTGAAATAAACTGATATATACGACGATGACAGTTCCAGCTTGGAGATTAATTTTTCCGATATTAACCTGCGTTAAAAGATATGACGAATTCTGGGAGTGGAATAAACCGCTAACTCCGAATAAGATAAGATTTCGTAAAACACGATTTCCGAGTCTCGGAAGCAGACTCACCCCCCTCCCCCCTTGATGAAAAGTTTGATATGTCTCGCAAGTATTACGGTTGCCGTATCTTCCTAAATTATCCGTTCCCTCAAATGAACACTGTTTTTGATGGCTACAAGCACATTTGAAAAATCCATTTGTTGGTTTCGGTGCAGTTCGGCGAAGCTGGGTCTGCAACCCATTTGAGATTGTGTCAACGTCAATTTTTTTTTTGGTTTGACAGTAAATAGGTCTCAGAATTACATACAGGACATGTAGGCCACATGTATCGTTTGGGCAGGGGCGTAGCTGAGGAGTCCGACTAGGGGGTGAAGGGGTGGACCACACCTGTAAAAAAATTTTACCTTACTCCCCCTTACCCCTTTTTCACTTTTTTTGACGACCCCTGGCTGGGGGTGAGGGGCTACCCCCAATCTCTGCATGGCTATAGGATAACCGCCGAATCCATACCGACACGGCATCGACGGACTTTTTTTGAAGAATCAAGGTTAATGAACCTCATGTATTCGCTAAATCACTTGGTAAACACAAAATTTAGGATACTGAAAACAGTGCTATTATATATTAAGAATTTAACCAGTATGGGAAGTCCTACAGTACAGATGACTTAATGCGTTGAGTCCTGGGATCAAGCAAAAGATTCAACAAAAACTTCATTCCTAAGTAGTATTGAGGTATGGTACGTGGATTTCAAGAGGTTTTGAGTTTATCCGCCGACTACATTTTTTGGGGGGGGGGGGGGGGGGGGCGGGTGTCTGCTTCCGAGACTCGAAAATCATGTTTTATGAAATGTTATCTTATTCGGAGTTAGCGATTTATTCCACTCTTAGAATTCGTCACCGCTTTTAACGTTGGCAAAGAAAGGAAAAATTAATCTCGATACTGTAACTGTGATTGTCGTATCTATCAGTTTTCAGGCAGCGACGGGGGGGGGGGGGGGGTAGAAATCTTTGCACAGTACACAATGGGAAAGGGGAAGGGTTGTTAAAAACTTTTAGCGTGAAGTACGCATTTGACCTTTTTACGGTTTAAAAACACATCGCATGAACCAAAGTAAAAAAATTTTAGGAAATGAACCATCTGTATATACAACAAACTCCTGTACTGCAAATTGCGAATACAGTGACCGACAGGAGCCAGTGGTGAAAAGCTTCTCCCATTGCCTCCAGGAGACATTTCGAATGCCACCAAATGTGTCACCAAAAATAGCATTGTTTTGAAGAGAGAGCGAGGGATAGGGAGAGAGTCGAGAGAGAAATGCGCGCGCAATTCAAATCGAAATTTTGTGAGACATATCTTCACTACAAAAAGGGCAATTTTGTCGCTATCTCTGTCTTTAAAAGAAAGCTATTTTCGAAGAGCCCTTTGACGGCATTAGAAATGTCTTCTGTAGGCAATGGGACAAGCTTTTGACCACTGGGTCCTGTCGGGCACTGTATACGCAATTTGCAGTACAGGAGTTTGTTGCATATACAGATGATCCATTCCCTACAATGTTTTTTACTTTGTTTTATGCGATATGTTTTCAAGCCGTAAAGGGTCAATTCAAATGTATGCTCCGAGCAAAAAGTTTTTAACAGCCCTCCCCCATTTAAAGGGCCAAACGAATCGTTTAGCCTCACTTGTTGATAATTTTTGCGTTATCATGGTTAATAAAAAGGTTTAATTTGAATATAAATCAAAAAGCAAAGTCGTTAGAGTATTTTTTAAAGGGCCATTTACGGCGTGTGAAACGAAATGTCAAAAAAGTTTTTTATGTCCTGCAGCGAAAACAAAGGCGACAGAGTTGCAAATAGTAAAATAATTATCAAAAAGCATGTAGAATGTCACAATTATTTTTTTCCGTTGTTATTGGTACAGTAGACAAAGAAACATTTTTGACATTTCGTTTCCACGCCGTAAAATACGCAATTCAAAAGTAGTTGTACTGTCCCTTTAAAAAAGTAGAAATCATTCAGGCCATGTGTACTGTGCAAACGTTTCTACTGCCTTCCCCCGTGATTGCCTGAAATTAACTGATAGATACGACAATCACAGTTCCAGTATGGAGATTAATTTTTCCTTTGTTTGCCAACGTTAAAAGCGGTGACGAATTCTAAGAGTGGAATAAATCGCTAACTCCGAATAAGATAACATTTCGTATTCCGCTTGGGTCGGCTTTTCCGATAGACAGAACAGAACATAAACTCATCGATAGATTGAAGATACGGATTATACGCTCCGTTTCTAAAGTACACCTACTCCCCAGAAATTCAGCGAGCATTTATTATATTTTTTTCTGTTTGCGTCGCAAAAGAAGAATTGATGGACGTTGGGAGAAGGCACATTTGCACTGTGCATCCCCAATTCAAAGAAATGGCGACAACGAAGAGGTTATCTCAGCGACAAAATTTGTTGCGATAACCTTTGTCGCTGATCAATTTGCGGGAAATGCCTGCGTCGCATCGACTTTACAATTCTGCGATAAAGATTCTTGGCGACCGTTCGTCGTCGCTTAGCTCTGTTCGTTGCACCGTGCAAAACACAAGGCGTTGGGAACAGCGACAAAACTCTGCACTGTGCAGAAAGAGAAAAAAGCACAGTGCAAACGAAGAACATGCACAGTGCAAAAAAGTCACACGAATTCTTGCGCCGACTACTAGACGCTTGACATAAAATCGTGTAGCCAATTGAAGTCCAAAACTTTTTGCAGCTTTAGACATATGAAGGGCATGCGATATTCCCATAACGTCATTTGAACCGATTCGAGTAATCCCCGCAGAAGATTCGATGATTCGCACGCAAGATAACGCGGTCATGAAATTAAGAATTAATTCAACAGAGCTAAACATGAATCAGCTTCCACGTTCTTGCAATTTGCGTCTGCGGAAGATACTTTTTATAATTGTTGTCTGCTCCGTTGCCTATCGTTTTGTAGGCGTCAGTTCGGAAAGTCCGGAGAGAGCGTTTGGAATCCTAACACGTGGCATCACCGTTGAACGTGATGTCTATGGAAGTAGGTATTCGTATTTTCATAAAGTGCATAGATCTTGTCGCTTTCCGCACTGTGCACAGAAAATCTTCATTTTGCACCGTGCATTCCACCTTTTTTTTTGTTTTTTTTCACTGTGCAACGACCTATCGCTGCGACGTAAGCAAGTTTCGGCTACGTCGCTGCATCGGCGGCTGGAATTTGCACGGTGCAAAAAGTTTTTTTTGGCGGTTACTGTGCAAAAGATCAAAGATCACTGTGCGGTTGCGATAAGCGTGGGAAAAGTGCAAAATGCACTGTGCAATCAATGCGACAAATGTTCATGCGCTTTACGAAAATATTCAACGTTTTTATTGTTTCAAAAGAGAATAAAATGTTTTTAGAAAAGGAGGTTCATATTGTTGTAATCCAAGCCGACTTCAATCAGTCACGACAATACACGCTGCCCCAAGCGACCTTACGGTGCTACAGCGCTTTCCACAACTACACTTTGGCGGAGATAAATTTCGCAAAAGACATTGAATATGCGGAGAAGTGCCCGGGCAAAATTGTAAGTTATGTATTACATAAATATGAGTACGTTGTGCGATAGTTTTTCTAAAAACTCAAAAGGATCATCTCCATCATCATCAGCATGAAACGTAGCAACGAGTTTTTTAAAGGGCTAGTACAGCTACTTTTGAATTGCGCTTTTTACGGCGTGTGAAACGAAATGTCAAAAAAGTTTTTTTATGTTCTACAGCAAAAACAAAGGCGACAGTGTTGCAAACAGTGAAATCATCATTAGCATAATAAACTGGTGCAGTAGACAAAGAAACTCTTTGGACATTTTGTTTCCACGCCGTAAAAAGCGCAATTCAAAAGCAGACGTTCTGGCTTTTGCTCGCTACAATAGGTTCACCATTAGCCTACATCCTGCAAAGGTCCATTATCTGGCGATACAAGATAAGGATCATGGCCTACATCCATCAGATCTTTTTTTATAATGTTGCCCAAAACTGAGGTTTTACTCAGAATACGACGCAGACATGGCCTTAAAGGGCCAGAACAGCTACTGTTGAATTGCGCTGTTCACGGGGTGTGAAAGGAAATGTCAAAAAAGTTTTTTATGTCCTGAAGGAAAACAAAGGCAGCAGAGTTGCAAACAGTAAAATATTTATTGGTAAGCATGTAGAATGTCACCATTATTTTTTCCGTTGTTATTGGTACTGTAGACGAAGAGACTCTTTGGACATTTTGTTTCCACGCCGTAAAAAGCGCAATTCAAAAGTAGATGTTCTGGCCCTTTAAACCCTGTAAAATTGTTTGTAGTGCAAAGCTTTTGTTGTACAAAAGTTTGTCGTCAGATTTTCTTTAAAGGTCCAGTAGAGCTACTTTTGAAATGCGCTTTACACGGCGTGGAAACGAAATGTCCAAAAAGTTTTTTGGTCAACTGTATCAACAACAAGGGAAAAAAATAATGATGAGATTCTACATGCTTTCTAATAATTATTTTACTATTTGCAACTCTGCCGCCTTTGTTTTCGCTGCAGGACATAAAAAACGTTTTTGACATTTCGTTTCACACGCCGTAAAAAGCGCAATTCTAAAGTAGCCGTACTGTTCCTTTAAAGATTCGTGCCGAATGCAATCAATTCGGAACGAATTTAGACTATAACTTGGTAACAAGAATAGTGCTTTCACTGGACCTCTACTGTTTGTTGAAGCAAATCTCAAAAAAATTGCAAAATTGTTCCGATCACAAATACATGAAAATTTATTGCCCAATTTTGCGCGAAAAAGCCGAAAAACCCGAAAAAGCTTGCCATAAAAGGTTTCACTGCCAAAAATCCAAACTATACAGAAAAAACGCTCTCGGTCTCCTCCTTCCCTCGGAAGAAACCATTCTGGCCGAGTGGTTCGTACGAAGGCGTCGAAATCAAGTGTCTCTTCACACCCAAAACCGATCACACCCTCCAGTCCAGCATTGTTCCGATTCCACCCCAAGCTGATAACACCTCCACCACACCCAAACAAAGGTCTTTGAAAAAATTTTTTTTTGTTCAAAAAGGTGTAAAGACCGTTGGAAAGCTCTGTCGCGAAAATAATGAGGGCAATTTCACTCCGCTCGCGTCGCTGAATTTAAAAACAATTTGATTTTGCCGCGACACATTACTCTCCCGACGGACTGATAGTCCGTTGGTAAAGTCGCTGGACTGATTTCTGGCGTGTGCACTGTGCAAAAAATGTCAGGGTGCGAGCGACAGCCGAAAAAGCATATCAGTCCGGCCGAAAAAAAATTTTGTCCTGTCGCGCAAAAATCGCAACCCCGAAAATCAGTGGCACCAAAAGTTTTTGTGATGCATGGAATATGGGGGAGGCACAAAAAATGAGCAAAAAGTAAGAGAAGAACCATTGTTGTATACGACTAGCCCGTCCTGAAGGTCGCTGGAGCGATTTTGGCGACATGCACTGTGCAAAAAAGTCAGGGTGCAAGCGACAGCCAAAAAAAAAGGCTAATAGTTTTCCAAATATTTTCTCCCTACCTATTTTTGGTTAGAGTGCGGGGAATAGAGGATACAGGATGTGGTACGCAACGCTTTTCGTAGGCTGTTTTTAAGAAAGATCTTATTGAAAGACGGTTGGGAGAAGCGTAGATAAACACGGCATGTCGCTGCAGAGATTTTTGGGTGGTTGTACTGTGAAAAAAAAACGTCAGGGTGCGAGCGACAGCCGAAAAAGGCCTATTGCACGGTGCAAAAAGCAAGAAATTGCACGGTGCAAAGTGAAATTTTGTTTTCTCACAGTGCATGTCGACAAAATCACTCCAGCGACTTTACAAACGCACAAGTAGTTACGATGTGAAGAAATTTCATAGGGACCAAATGGCTAGCCGTTAAAAATTTATTAGAAATCAATCCATGTCTTTGGCTAAGCATTTTAAGCCTTTAAAGAGTTAAACTACCCTCTCCAATAATTCCTTTCCTTTGCAAGAACCTCAAGGAATCTCAATTTCCAGTTCGTCTTCCGTCGCCACTGCGCACTCGCCCATTACATGGCCAATCATCTCGAAGCGGAATGGCTTCTCTTCCTCGACGCCGACATGGGTGTGGTAAACCCAAACCATTTGATTGAAGAGTACCTAAAATACGAGAGCGATCTCATCCTTTGCAACCGCGCCTTCAACTACGAAGTCATGGCTGGAAATTACATTGTCAAGAACACAAAATTTGCAAGAGAATTTTTGATGAAATTGAGTAGATACGAGGTCCTCCAACCAAATGGCGTACCTGGCAGCGACAATGGCGCCATTCATGTAAGGATTGTTTACCGTAGTATTTCTGTAAAGTGCGTAGACTTTTCATCGCTAGCCGGAGAAATGCATTTTGCACAGTGCATTTCACCTTTTGAGCATCAATCAAACGCGACGTAAATTTTACTCAACTGCGCTGATGCGTGAATTAGCACAGTGTTTGTACAGACTACTACAAGAACATATTTCCATGAAGTACGTAGACAAAAAATGCGTTTTTCACAGTGCATTTCACTTTTTCAGCAATTTTTTACACCGCGCATCAATCGCCGCGGCGTACGCTTTTTTCAACTGCGCTTCTGCGTGCATTTGAACAGTGTAGACCGCTTTTCAAGTTGACACTGCGCGAAAAATAGAGAAAATGCACGGTGCGTCAGCGACAAAGGGCGGAAAATGGAAAATGCACTGTGCGCCGGAGATAAAAGGCAAAAAAGTCTACGCACTTTGTGGAAATGCTACCATTAGTATTTTCACAAAGCGCAACGTTGAATATTTTCATAAATCGCATGAACATTTGTCGCGTTCATTGCACAGTGCATTTGCACTTTCCCACGTTTGTCGCCGCCGCACTGCCAATTTCACCCTTTTCGCACAGTGCAAACCTCAAAAATGCCCTTTGCACTGTGCAAAATTCCGGGCGTCGACGCTGCGACGTAGTTGAAACTTGCTTACGTGGTAGCAATTGCCGATGCACTGTGCAAAAAATCCAAGAAAGGTCAAATGCACCGTGCAAAATAGGGTTTTTTTGTGCACGGTGCGTAAGGCGACAAAATGTCCATACACTTTGTGAAAATACTAAAAGGCGGGCCAAAAAATCTTAACACGTCTGTATCGTTTGCCATCGCGCAAAAAACTTGTCGCGTGGCGACGAGTAAAATTTACGGTGCGCTGCGGCCACGCACAGTGCAAAACGAATGCTTTTGAAAAGGGCAATCGATGCACAGTGCGCTCTTTTTTCGCACCTCGCCGATCGTTTGTCGCGCAAAGCCACTTCGCGACGCCGACTGCACTGTGCGAAAACATAGTGCGAAAATCCAGACTTTTTGGCCTGCCTATTAGTATTATATTTTCACAAAGTGCATGGACATTTGTCGCGTGGCGCACCGTGCAAAAAACCTTCATTTTGCACTGTGCATTTGACTTTCTTCTGGTTTTTTGCACCGCTGCGACGTAAGCAAGTTTCAACTACGTCGCTGTGTCGGCAGCTGGAATTTGCACAGTGCAAAAGGCTGTTTTTGAAAGTTTGCACTGTGCAAAAAAGGGAAAATTCGAAAAACTGCACAGTCCACGCGCGATTAACGTAGTGCAGCCATTCTGCCAAATTTTTGGCCGAACTAGTATCAGACTGTCGGGAAAACAGTGTGGATTTGTCGCAGCAAAATTTCGCGCTTTGCCGTAGTCGCGCAACAAATTCACTGAAGGTGCGACAAATCCAAATTATTTTCGCGACAGGCTGATACTACTCGAACCGTAAAGTTCCGACAATTTTATCGCTGACGTCGCGCGCGAAAATTGGAGTGCGGTCGCGTAAAAGTGCATGTCGCTTGGGTAAAAACGAAAAATCGCAGCGACTTTGAGAAAAATGCACCGTGCAAAATTGTCGGGACTTTATGGCGCGAGTAGTATATAATAGTATAGGCGTGAGCAAAGGCGTATAGGCCCAGAAACGGATGCAAAGCAACGAAACGCTTGTTCAAAAATGTCTACCATCGTTTTTCAGAAAGTTATACTTGACGAATTCGCCTCAACAGCTTCAAAATCCGAGGCATCGGTTTGTCAGGACATTTGGGAGAAGTCGAAAAAAATAACAGATCTCTTTGTCTTCGAATCCTGTGTTCGCTCGATCCTGGGCTACCGTAATCGGTTGGAATCGGCGGAAGGAAGCGCTACGATCCTCTCCGACCACGGGGATTTTTGGGCAAGAGACGGCTGGATGAGTGAGAACGAATGGAGCGATCAGGACTTCATTTTCCACGGATGGCAAGAAAAGTAAGTCTCTGAAAAGACCAGCACCGCTATTTTTGAATTGCGCGTTTTACGGGCTTGGGAAACGAAATGTCCAAAAAAGTTTTCTATTTTGTTAGTACGCAAAAACAAAGCCAGCAAGGTTGCAAACAACAAAATCATTGCTACTAGTCCGTCCGGAAAGTCGCTGCAGTGATTTTTAGCGCTTGCACTGTGCGAAAAAAGTCAGGGTGCTAGCGACAGCCGAAAAATGCCACGGTGCAAAAAGCAAGAAATAGGTCGCACGTCAAATTGAGAAGGGAACTCTTCAAATTGGCTTTTCGTCCAAAGATTTATAGGAAAAATTATTTTGTAAATTTTTTTTCAGATTTTTCCGATTAAAATGAGTCTTAAAAAATTCAGAAAACTTGAAAATGGTCAACTTTTGTCAAAAAAGACCTGGGTTTGCCAAATTCGACAAGAAATCGACCAAGAAAGATTTTTCGGACTTTATATTTGTGACGAAGTGCCTACTCGCGACATAAAGTCCGTAGAATTTTGCACGGTGCATTTTTGTTTATTTTTCGCGGGCGTCGCGGCGACTTCCCGTTTTTGCCCAAGCGACATGCACTTTTGGGCGACCGCACTCTAATTTTCGTGTGCGACGTCAGCGATAAAATTGTCGGGACTTTATGGCGCGAGTAGTATTGCACGGTGCAACTTAAACTTTTGTTTTTGCACAGTGCATATCCCAGGAATTACTCCAGCGACTTTACGGATGGACTAGTAGTACACATGTGGAATGTCACTATAATTTTTTTATGCCTTATGCTGTTGAAAGAGCTAGAACACCTCCTTTTGAATCGCGCTTTTTACGGCGAGCGAAACGAAATGTCAAAAATGTTTTTTTATGTCCTGCAGCGAAAATAATGGCGGCAGAGGTGAAAAAATTATAATATTTATTGGTAGGCATGTAGACTGTCACCATTTTTTGCTGTTATTGGTGCAATAGTCGAAGAAATTTTGTGGACATTTCGTTTCCCAAGTCGTAAAAAGTGTCATCGGCAGGCCATGAGGCGGGGTCTAACGTCGTTCCCTCGGTGTTTTACCCCGCTCTCGGGCCGCCGATGATTCAAACGATGGGCTGGCCATTCGGGCGTCTTGGCCCATTCTTACCCCAATATCGGGGTCTTTTAGGGCCAAAGCGCCCCTTTCCTTATATTTATGTTTGTTATATATTTAATAATTTGCTATCTTTTATATTTCTTTTATGGTCTATTAACCCAAGTTTGAGGTACCCCGAATAAACTGCTGTTGAAGACAAAAGCGAGACTCAAAAGTAGCCGTTTGGGCTTAAGTCTATGATTATTTACTTCCAGACGTCGCAATCGGCTACACGTTTTCGCGGGATGGAAGTCGCCGTTTGCAATCGAAAAATTTCCAATTGAAAAATGCCGTACAAAAGATGCCGGTAAGTTTTGGGCGTATCATGAGAAGATGTATCGAACTGGAAGCCACATACCGAATTTACTCAACGATTTGGCAAACGCTGGCTATATTGGGAACCTCCGACGATTGGAAGACGTTGCAAAAAAGCGGGTTGAGCTATTAAAACATCGCATAAATTAGGGAATTTATTGACAAATGTAATTGAATAAACCATCAACACGTATGTTTCACTTCGAGCATAGCAACCTTGTATAGCGACACAAATTCAAATAGAATCATAAAACACTTTAAAGGGCCAGGACAGATACAAGGTGTGTCAAAAGTTGTGGAGGAAAGTAAAAGCCTTTTGCTTCGTGTGGGAGCAATATTAAAGCGTGATTTTTGGCATGATCAAACATTGGCTACATTAATTTTGATACGCAAAGTTTCAACGCGATTATGAATACGCTTAAACTGGCTAGAAAAATTAGGGTTTTTTCGAAAAATGGCAGAAATCTTCAGTCACATATCTTTACTCTAGAGGTTCAGAAATAGGCGAATTGTTGCATGGAGAAGAAAGAAGCCATAAGCTTCGAAACTGTGAAAAAATTTTGGGCTAAATTTCAAAACTTCAGGCAGACAAGAGCATTAAACAGTGACAACTATAACAAAAAAATTGTTTTTAAGCGGAATAACACAAAAATTGTGGTAATTCATTCGAAAAGGCAAATTTCTGCCTCCGGGTAAAAAACCGGGCGTTTTCAAAGGACCATATCTCAGTTCATTCGCATTTTAAAGAAATAAAAATTTCTGGGTAAAAACTAATACTGCTCAAATTTATGTATTCCAAATTTCAACGTTTGGCGAGCAATGTGCAACAGGTTATGGGGCTCTACTTTCCTCCACGCATTTTGACATTAAGTATTTACATACCCTGTACTTTTGAATTGCGCTTTTAACGCTGTGAAAACAATTTTTGAATAGCTTCTTCTGCCTTCTATCAGTTCGTCATTCTCCGCTAAAAAAATTCTTGAACGCTTGTAAACGTTCGTCAGCGGAAACAGCAGGGAACGCGGACGTATCCCTCAACCTACGTACGGATTACGGTTATCACAGTCGGACTCAACACACCAGAAATAAATACAAGTTTATCTCACGCCAATTAAATCGGCACAAGTAACGGTAACAGGCTATAGCAAAGAAAACGGTGGAGCTTAACGCTCTGCAGACTCGGAGGCAAAACCTCGGAGGATCGATCTCGTTGAAAGGATGGACGGGCTTATATAGGACTTCCTTTCATCACAATGTTTGCCCATTCGGTATCGGCCAGTTCTCGAAGCTGAATCTTATTATCTAAATGGGTTTTATCACTGATTTCGGCAGGACTTGCAAAATGTCCTCATTTGCATCCGAGTGATTGACAGGTTAATGGGGAAAGTAATGGCTTTGCTTTGCACGACTCGAATCATGAATCATGGGCCGCATAATCGCAATATTTCATCATCTCTTCGGTGGGGAGCGGTCGGGTGTTTGTCTTTGTCCTGGTGGGTTTCTGGAAGGCGTCCTTTTTGATCAGAGGTTGTGCCAAGGCGGATTCAAGATTCTAAAGACTAGAATCTTACTCTTACCTCAATCCACCTATGTATACCACAAATATGGAATAAATAGGTGATAATTCGTTGAACATTATCATCTCCATCTCTATTGCATTTTTTAATCGGTGTGTATACGTGATTGCGCAGTCTTTTTACGTAATTCGAGAGATCACATTCCTTTTTCGAGCCGTGTACGCTGCGAACTCCTCAATTATCGTCCTTATGAAATGGAACGAGTCGCTCTGGTGTTTGATTGTGGGGTGCCGTTTCTGCATATACTTGGCAATATCAACATGACCGTCGGTTACGATATTTTCTATATTTAGGCCTTCCTGTAGTAGCCTCTCGTAATTCTCTGAAAGCCAGCGAGTTTTATTGCGCCGGAGTTGTTATTGACCTCTGACTTGCAAAGTAACTCTTGGTCAACGATGACTCGAGATTTGCAATCCATAAAGGTCACCATTCCGAAAGCTGCATTATGCCCAACTTGAGAGAATTGTACATCTGCCTCAATAGTTGACGGAGTCTAGAGCAAAAATTTGCAAAACCTCTTATTTTTAAACGATAAGTAATACAACAAAATTGCTTGCCTCACCTTCTGTTGTATTAGTTGATTAACAAATGATAATCGGGGATTGATTAACAACTTTTAATACGTCGTTTACCTCATTTAGGATGGGGACTACCTTATTCTCCGTAATCGCATAAAACTTTTCTCAGATATGCTCGTCAATCCTATTAGATTATTGAGCCTTTAATGGGACCAAAGCCGAGTCGGCGACACTTAGTGCACTCGCGTCTTGCCACGAAGAGTTCCCTGATCTTGGCGTTCCGCAATTGGCCACCAAAGAAAGGATTAGGACAGAGAGAGATCAATTATTATTGGATTGGGACAATTGGAAGAAGCGGCCTGTAGGGACGCACGTCAACCCGAAATAGAATTTACGGAAAATTACAAATTCGCACAGTTGCAAACGTTTATTATGCCGCCACAAACAACTTTTGTTCAAGCAGTTTGCGACCTGTTCCAATGTGGAAGTTAATCTTGAAAAAGAGGAGAATTTTGTAAATTTAGAAGAGTCATGTTGCTCTGAGTAGGAGTCAACTATTTTTCTAGAAATTTTGAATAAGGAGAAAGACGATCATGGCTTCTTGAACTCATTTCTTCCCGCCAAAGGATGCAAATTTAAATCTCATCAAGAAAATGAAAATTCGGATGGTGAAAAGGACAAAAGAAATTTAGCTAAACGATCGGTTTACTCCATAATTGAAGGCAAAGGATGCAAGTTCAAAGAAAGGTTGGACAATTTTTGTCAGGCAAAGGTCTCAAAAGACAAAAGCATAAATTCTAATCGAATAATAACGCATGAGAAGACTATAAACTCAGATCCTGAAGCAAGCGTTATCTTATCTTACCAGAAAATCAAAGGAAAATGCACAAAATTTAAATTTTTGAAAATTATGTTGACTTATTTGGCAAAATCGGCTGTCAATTACTATTTCATTGTGGAAATATCGTATTTTGTTGTAGTTGAAGGTATTTCTATTTTTGACTTGTAAATTCTCTATTTACTTTTTATGTTCCGATAAAAGATCAACTTGTACTATATTTTTGGATAAGTTTCAAGAAAAATCCATAAAATATTTTGATACGCCGGGACGTCGTTTGACTATGTAGGAGGGAGCGTTAGGGGTATTTAGGATATTTTTTAGGGATTTTTAGGGACTTTCATTAATTTTAACTCTTATTTCATTTCAGGTTTCGTCTTCATTTACTTTCAAGTTACGTCACACCGAGCCCGTTCAAGTCAAGCAAAGCCAGTTCCCGTCACTTAGGACAACAGTAAATGTAGCGTGACGTCGGGAAGCCGTCAACATATAGAGGGGGCGAATGGGACCAAAGCCGAGCCGGCGACACTTAAAGTGCACCCGCGTCCTGCCACGAAGAGTTCCCTGATCTTGGCGTTCCGCAATTGGCCACCGAAGAAAGGATTAGGACGGAGAGACATCAAGGACGATTGGATTGGAACAATTGGAAGAAGCGGCCTGTAGGGACAACTGGTCCACTAAGCCAGAAGAACCGTCGGTGATTAGATTTGTGGCCGTTCGATTGGGCCTTTGTGTTGTATTCTTGTGGAAGAGACGGATAAATTCAGACATGGCAAAACGGGCTTTAAACTAACATCATGACGTTGTTCGCGGTACTCGAATTAGTCCAAAAACGTTTTAAAATTTAAAAATCGATCAACCCATACCCAAGATATTGTTGATTTTTTTTTATATTATCCATGATTTGTCTTTCGGCGAAAAAGATGTTCAGATATTGGAAATATATGCAAAAAGCTGAAAAGCATCAAAAATTTGAAGATTCGGAAACGATAATCAGAACCTGAAATTTTTTGTCTCAAATTTTGATGTTTATTTGATTTTTTTAAAGGTCGAAAAATCGAACCACAGGTATTCATGTCATAAGAGTGAATAAAATACTTCAGATGGGCTGCTCGACTGTCGAATTCATCGTCGAAATCCTAGAGAAAGCAAGAGAAACTTTAAACAACCGTAGTCAAAAATTTTTTTTTGCGAAAAAATTACAACAAAATGCCAAAAAAATTTTGCACCTAAATTTTTCGTTGCAATAATTTTTTTTTTTTTTTTTTAAAAAGGGGCCGGGCCGAGGGGACCCAATAAAACGATAGGCCCTCGGCCCGGCCCGTTTAGAGTTGGGCCCGGCCCGGCCCTTTTCAAAATTTCCAAAGCCCGGCCCCTTGCCATGTCTGGATAAATTGTATTGTCGTGTTAATTCGGTGATTGTTGGATTTATTCTAGTGGAGATTGCCCCTAGAAGACCTAGGGATAGCTAGTGGGCTCAGTTGGAGGAAACTAGAGGGATTTCCTATTCTTTGGTTTTGCAAAAAAGGAGTGGCGGTCATATTTCAAGCCGCAGTAAGACGGTAATCGTATGTTGGCTATGCGCCTTAAAGAAAGGCGCAAATTAAATCCACCGTTTTTTCGCTGCTTGCAAGATCTTTGGCGTGCGCGTTGTGGAGACGATATAGATCAAGCGGAATCTTTTCGCTGAGACTTTTAAAAGTGCTACATTCCGCCGCCGACTGCGATAGCTTCAGAAACAATGCTTTCAGCCTTTTTTTTCCCGTGATTATTATCTAAAATCATATTGACGAAAAACACAATATCTTGGATCTGGTTTGCGTCCGGATCTAAATTGCTTCAAGGGGCACAATGCAAAGAGGACGACACTTCTATGTCTGCCGCGCGCGCTGGACGGCACGACAAAATCGATGATCTTTACATCCGTTCGCCATTCACAACGGCCGAAGATTGCGTTGGCCGCGCTATGTCTCGTCGCGCTTACCGTTTCAGCGTTTAAACTTGGAGGCCTCTCTAGGAGCTCGGTCCAAGTGAGTCCCTGTACAGAAGACGATCTCAACGTGTGTCCCAGGCCATTTAAAAGGATGGCCAGTAAATGGCGGGTACGTTATTCCGTGTGATATAGAAGCACTCGATTTTAGACAGCCCCAAATTATAAAATCGCCAATTGCGCGATTGAAAAGACAATGTCAACAGTTCTGACCGCGGTTACATGCTATTTGCACAATTCAACGGACTTTCTAAGGAACAACCGGTCAATTACGTTCGACCCGTATCAAATCAGGTAGGGTTTGTGCAGCAACCCACCTTTGTTGGGCAAACAATGGATTCGCCTTTGGCGTATCGACAACACGGGGTCTCGCTAGACATGGCTCAACACCGGGCCCAACCGGGCCGCGCTAAAGCAAATTTGAAACGTCTTGCGGGCCGATCTTGCGGCCCAGCCCGTAATAACGTGCAAATGGATCAAAAAGGCCCGCGCACCGTGCGAAAAGAGGAAAATGCACTGTGCTAACTACGCACTCTCGACACAGTATAGCAAACAATTTCTTCAAAGGTTTCAAGAGTCAATTTTAGGCCAAAACAAGCCTCTATACAGTGAAAGCTTTCTACATATGACTAGACAGGGCTCCCGGGCCAAAGCAAATTTGAAACTGCCCGTAATACCTAAAATTCTGAGTCTGGAAACGAAAATTGGGGTAGCAAACAAAAATAGAGTGTCGGAACCACATCATACAGGCACAGGAATTGTACACAACTATATACGATCATTTTCAAAAGGTTTACAATACTTTTTAACTATTTTTTTCATCCCGTTTTAGTTATGTTATACTTCTTATTTGATATCGACGGGCCGGGCCGGGCCAAAGCAAATTGGAAACGGCCCGGCCTTGCCCAGGAGCCATGCCTAGGTCTCACGGTCCTCTGCAACGCCCTTCCGGGTTACTACTAGACCTCACATCAGTCTGTCGGGAAAATAATGTGGATTCGTCGCGCCTTGGGATCGTCTATCATCGCTTTGCGTCGGCTAGCCGCTGCTGGAGTCTTGGTGCTCCGACTGCAAGGAGGCGAGGCATTTTGCTGCGACAAATCCGCATTATTTTCCTGACAAACTCATTGACAAACCCCAAGTATCCAGCACACTGTCGCATCGCAAATTTCATCACCGTCCACGAAATGAATCGTGTCGCGGCAAATTCAAATTGCTCTTTCCACTAGCGAACCGATGGTCGACGCTATCCGCATTATTTTCCCGACATACGAGTATCTCGCAATAGCAAGGCGTTAGCGCAATAAATTTGCTGTCGACTAATTGTATGTATACCATGCCTTTTCAAAAATCCGTAGATTTTTTATCGCGCCGCACCGTGCATTTTTCCTCTTTTTGCACGGTGCGCCAGCTGTTATAAATCATTTTGCACCGTGCAAAAAAATACCGTCTGCACTGTGCAAAGGCGTCGACACAGCGACGTAGTTGAAAAAAGCTTGAACTTTGAAAAATGTGCGCTGTGCGACCCGCGACAAAAAGTCTATGCACATTTAAAAACCCGAATTAGCATTAGAGTTGCAATACAGCTACTTTTGGATCGCTCGTTTTACGGCGTGTGAAACGAAATGTCCAAAAAGTTTCTTTGTCTACTGTATCAATAACAACTGAAAAAACGTCATTGTGACATTCTACATGCTTACTAATAACTATTTTACTGTATGCACATTGCCATCTTTGTTTTCGCTGCAGGGCCTAAAAAAATTTTTTTGACATTTCGTTCCACACGCCGTAAAAAGTGCAATTCAAAAGTATAATAGCTGTACTGGCCCTTTAACGCTTATACGTTTGTTGCAGATTATGTATGAACAAGAACGAGTATTCTCATGTCCAGCAAATTCCCAAAATTGGCAATCTGTTCCACAACGATTGGCTTTTCTTCACCGTGGTCCGAGACCCAATTGATCGATTTTTCAGCGGTTTCTATGACAAATGCATAAGGTCAGAGCTTATAGGCCGCATAAAATTGAACTTTAGAGACCAAAAACGGATCCTAATGCCCGATCGTTGCTTTGGCTGTCAAGATGACGTGGAATGTTTCATCGACCGGCTTCACGAAAGGGCATTGGACTTCTCCAGCGGGAGGACAAGTTCGGTCAATTTTGAGGACATTCATCTGTTTCCGCAGAACTGGTACGCCGTTTGCTGCGGAGTTGTAGACTTGTGCAGGAACGTAGTAATAGTCCGTTCGCACAGAGTTGAGAAAAACTTGTGCGCTGCGATACCACTCTGTTCGCAAAGTCGCTGGACTGATTTCGGCGATATGCACTGTGAGAAAACAAAAGTTCACTTTGCACTGTGCAATCTCTTGCATTTTGCACCGTGCAATAGGCTGTTTTTGGCTGTCGCTTGCACCCTTACATTTTTTGCACATTGCAAACCTCCAAAAAAATACCATTTGCATTGTGCAAATTCCAGCCGCCGACGCAACGACAGAACTGAGAAAAGCTTGCGCCGCTGCGATACTACCAGACATGGCAACCGGGCCGGGCCGTTCTTTGGAAATTTTGAAAACGGGCCGGGCCTTTTTTTTGCCCAAGATTTTGAATTTCGGCCCGAAGCCTGGTTCCGATTTTTTGGTACAGACACAAAAAATTGCGATGCCAATTTTTCGTCTGGCATTTTGGTTGTCTGCGAAAACAGGATTTTGCTTTCGACAGAAAAGGTGGTTTGGCGGGTTTTCTGTCTAACCGCGAAGACAAATCGTTTCCTGTATGTTTGCAACGTGCAGTTTTCAATATTTTGAAGTCATGCGATTTCTGGAAGATAAATAAAGATAAAACGAAATTTTACAACCGGGCCGGGCCTGTAAACTTCAGCGGGCCGGGCCGGGCTTCAAAAATTTTGAAAACGGGGCGGGCCTACGACCCTTCGGGCCCTAAACCCGGCCCGATTTGCCATGTCTGGATAGTACTCCATTCAAAAAGTCTTGAGAATTTTCTCCGAGTCCGCACCGTGCACTTTTTTTATTTCTCGCAGCGAAAAATGGGAATTTCCGGACAAACAAGTAACAATACACATAGTTTTTAGGCATTGTGATATGGCGACCACTTTTAACTCCCTGAAGTTCATAAAGTACGCGTCCAGGACGAGCCCGGCGTATCCGGAAAAGGTCAACGAAATGTTGGGTTTCTTCGGCCAACAAGGAGTGCCCAGCAACGAAATTGAATACATCAGGTAAGAAAGCAAACATTTTTGTCGAGCACGTCAATTATACTAGTATTTCCACAAAGTGCGTAGACTTTTTTCGCCTTTTATCGCCGGCGCGCAGTGCATTTGGCCCCTCTTCTCCTATTTGTCGCTTACGCACCGTGCATTTTTCTGTTTTTCGCACAGTGCCAACTTTAAAAGCGGTCTGCACTGTGCAAATGCACGCATTTTTTGTCTACGCACTTTATGGAAGTACTAGTACTACTCCGTTCGGAAAGTCGCTGAAGTGATTTTTGGCGTTTGCCCTGTGCAACAAGGGTCAGGGTGCGAGCGATAGCACAAAAAAGCCTATTTCACGGTGCAAAATGCAAGGAATTGCACAGTGCAAAGTGAACTTTTGTGTTGCACAGTGCATGTCGCCAAAATTACTCCACTTTACGGACGGCCTAGTACTAATCCATCCAAAAAGTCTTGAGAATTTTGCACTGTGCACTTTTCTGCAAAAAATGCGTCGCCCTTTGAAAAACACATTTTGCATTGTGCATCTGCCAAAAAGCGCTTCGCACAGTGCATTTTGACCCAAAAACATTGTTTCGCACTGTGCATTTTGCATTTTTTGCCTTACGTCGCGCGCGATTCCCATTTTTTCTGCGACAAATCATGGTTTCGAAGTGCGACAGAAAAAGTGCACGGTGCAGAGACTTCTCAAGACTTTTTGGATGGAGTAGTATCAACCTGTCGAGAGAACAACTTGGATTCGTCGCGCCATGGAGTCGCTTTTCATCGCTTTTTGTCGGCGTTGGGGCTTTGATGCGCGACTGCCGCAAGACAAGATGTTTTGTTGTGACAAGTTCACATTATTTTCGGTGATAGCTGATATTAATCGATTTTAGGCAAGTTCTCCCGCTCGGTCAGACAAGACACACCACTTACAAGAGCGAGCGACGACTGGCGATTGAAGAAAAAGTCCGCTCAAATCGAAGACTGATGAAGAAATTGAGTCAGATCTATTACTACGACTTTATCTTGTTCAACTTTTCTTTTCCAAAACTTTGAGCAAACACGTTGTTCTTCTATCGGAGTTTCTTATCTTTAACGTGGATCGGATCAGACGGCGCAAATCCAACCCTACTAGCTCGCACTACTAGCTCGCGCTTTGCAGCAAAAACCGTGATTTTTAGGTAGAAAGTTGGCACTTTTTTTACAAACTTTAGCATGGAAAATTACATGCCTATTCCTACCATAAAGGGTAATGTTTCCACAAAAAATCAATTTTTTTCACGCAAAACTGGCAAGGACAAGGCCAAAAAGCGTTTTTCTTTCCGACCGCTCTCCGCGTTTTGCCTTCTCTCTTGGCCGAAAAATCGTTGAATATCTCGGTTGCGCCGACAACACGACATTTCCGGAATTGCGACACTTCCGGAACAAAAAAAAGACGAAGTCCTAGAAGAGCTTATGAAGCGACTCACTATTATTGATTGTAGTGATTTTAAAAATTAAATTCAAAAAATTACATTTTTACATTACTCAGTAAAGTAAAAATGTAAAATTTACAAAAAATAGCTATGATTTTCGAAATCAGCACCCTCGAAGACCCCTAAATCCACTATTCACACGAAAAATTCAAAAAATTACATTTTTACATTACTCAGTAAAGTAAATTCAGATGAATTTTTAATAGGGTTGTGATTTTGACAGAATTTTTCAAAGTGACGTAAAATTGACGTCAAAGTGCTGTCATTTTCGTCCAATTACGTCAAATTGCCGTTGTGTCGGTCGGAAGCTGTCTAACGATAAAACAAACATTATTCAAGGTAGTATAATGCCTTCAAACATGTTCAAGACCATATAAACATTAAAACAACAGTTTATAACAGCAAAAGGAGATTAGTAGAACTATCATCTTCGTCCTCGTTCCCGCTGTTATTATTATCCAAATTTTCATTGACAAATTGAGTCAGTGAAACTGGAGGCTTTGTGCAGTAAATTGCAAGAATGTTTGGTGTGAAAATTTTTTGTTGCGTGAAAAAGTTCTCAATTTTTTGGCAAAATTCTAAAAAATTCCGCAAAAAAATCAATTTGACAAATCAAAATAACAGAGCAATTTGACATGACGAAAATGACGGCAATTTTCCAACTTGACTGACCGTCAACTTGACGGGCGGCACAACCCTAGTATCCAAATTTGCCATTTCTTGTTAGAATTTGTTGAAAAGTATCGAAAATTGTTGGAAAAAATTATTTCATTATGTTTTGGCAGTTATTTTGCCGTATTCCGTCAAATACTGGCTATAAACGTAAATCAAGAAAAAAGGCGGCAGCTAGAAAAATAATTTTTCGCGGGTGTTGCGAAGTGTCAAAGACGAATCGCAAACTTGAAGACTTCCCTCTCTCTTGCTTTTTCGATTTGAGGTGCACCGTGCGTTTTGCTGTTTGTCGCACAGTGCCAAGTTGAAAAACGGTCTGCACTGTGCAAATGCACGCATCAGCGCAATTAAAAATCTTTTTGCGCTATTTTTCGCATTTAACATCAATCACCGCGATGTGAGCTTTTTTCAACTGCGCTGCTGCGTGCATGCGTACAGTGCAGACCGCGTTTCAAGTTGGCACTGCGCGAAAAACAGCAAAATGCACGGTGCACGTCAAATCGAAAAGGTACACTTTGACACTTCGCAACATCGAAGAAAAACAATTTTTTTGGGTATCTAAATTTGCCATTTCTTGTTGGAATTTGCTAAAAAATATCGCAAATCGTTGTAAAAAATTATTTTATTGTGGTTTGGAAGTTATTTTGCCGTTTTCCGTCAAATACTGGCTTTAAACGTAAGTCAAGGAAAAAGGCGGAAGCAAGGAAAATAATTTTTCGCACGTGTTGCGAAGTGTCAAAGACGAATCGCCAACTTGATGACTTCCCTCTCTTTTGCTTTGTCGATTCGACGTGCACCTATGTTTTGATTAGGCGGTTGAGATAATTCCTTGATATTCCGGCTACGCGGGTTTTGCTTGATCGTGATTACGATACTTACACCACTCCGTATTATTTGCACGATGACCAGTACATCTGATATCTTGACCGAAATTATCGTGTCACAATAAAGTAACACTTGAAAAACTGTCCTGATTGTCTTGAATTTGGGGCTTTAATGTCTTTAAACGGGTTTATAATTGCAAACAAAAAACAATGTCCGACATAGAGGGACGTAAAATGTATTTAGAATGGCGTTTTTTACTATAATATTTTTAAAGCACCATTCGCTTTTGATAAGCATTTATTTACAAAAAATAAAGCCGGATATCGCTCTTCAAACACTCAAATATACGACAGTTTCGAGTTACGACAACATTGCTTTATTACTCTTGAGCACATTTTCGGTGAAGAAAATATCACACGTGTTCCAGTGATTCCAGTATTCCTTCATATTTTTGTACGACTTCCTGACTCTGTTGTTCCTAATGTAATCACAAATTTCGCACATTTTTTCGCTGGGATCGATCAGTTTTCTCCGATGCTCGTACTTCCACATCAGATGTTCGGCGTAGGCGTCGTCATTTTGCGTGAGGTACGTGAGATATGTGGCCATACTTTTCAAATTTCTAGAAGATATCCGGTTAAAAGTGCGGAAGTTAAATATAACATATACGAAGGAGGTACGACATGTACGACGCTCAGATTTTCTTTAAGTTTTGCACGGATTTTGGACATACAGCGATATGTCAATCTGGAGAGGCAGCCGAGATATTCAACAAGCTCTGCGACCGAGAGAGTACACGAAACGGCGAGAGCGGTCATAGAGGAAAACACTTTTTTTTGACATATATTCACAGCCGTTGGAAGACGTCTTGCAATTTCGCGAAGAAGAAGTATTAGTATTTTCATAAAGTGCATGGACATTTGTCACATTAATTGCACAGTGCATTTGCACTTTCCCACGCTTGTCGCCGCCGCACAGTGCATTTCACTCTTTTCGCACAGTGCAAACCTCAAAAATGCCCTTTGCACTGTGCAAAATTCCGGGCGCCGACGCTGCGACGTAGTTGAAACTTGCTTACGTCGCAGCGATTGCTGATGCACTGTGCAAAAACCCAAGAAAGGTCAAATGCACCGTGCAAAATGGAGTTTTTTGTGCACGGTGCGTAAGGCGACAAAATGTCCATGCACTTTGTGAAAATACTAATAGCGGTCTCTCGGGAAAGTAAGGAGTACTTCGTCGCTCTGCCGACTGCGTCGCTGAAGTGCAAAACATTCTGATTTTGCCGCGACACAGTTCATTTTTTCTCAGCGGCGATGCGATTTTCGATGCGACAAGTGCTCATTATCTTCCCGACAGACTGTTACCTTTGGCAATTTTTTGTAGAAACATTAAACTCTACTACAGTAAAAATGGGCATGAGAGTTTTTATGCCAAAATTCCAAAAAAAGGCGTTTCATTTTTTTTGCAACAAAAAATTTTGGTTGTTTCTGCAAAGCGCGAGCTAAAAATTGAACAAACTATTCTAAATTTGCGTCAAATTTCATCAAAATCTGAGTGTCGCACTTGGAGCATTTCCACTGTTATACATATCTGCACAATTCGCTAATAAACCAAAAAACGCACATAAAATCATCTACAGCGATGAATGATTTGGCCGGGAATCGCTGATAATACTCTCGTTTCAGTACGACCGGAACCAAGTTGTCGAACTGGAAGAACTTCTCGGTAATGTAATCAACACAATTCGAGTTTTCGAACGCCAAATAGAAGCGGTATTTCTTTGTGTTCTCGATGAAACAGGCGTTGTCGCAAGTCCGGTTGCTGCAGCGTCCGAATAGGTCGATTTGAATGTGTCTAAAAAGTGGGTACAGCTATTTTTGATCTCTAGTCTCTAATAGAAAATTAAAGGCACCACTGATAAGTTAGTGGGAGTGTAACAACAACATGAGTACCTTTATAAAGTGCATGGATTTTGTCGTTTTTTTCACTGTGCGCAAAAAACGTCCATTTTGCACTGAGCATTAATTACACCGTGCAATAGGTTTGCACGGTGCAATAGGTTTTTATCGGTTGTCGCGCGCACTCTGACCTTTTTCGCACAGTGCAAACACCAAAAATCACTTTACGGATGGACTAGCACTTGCGCCATAGAGTCCAGACAATTTTGTCGCCAACGTCGCGCGTTAACTTTGGCGTCGCCGCGCAAAAAACTGCATGTCGCTTGGGTTAAAACGGGAAAAATAAACGAAACGGTGCACGGTGCAAGATTGTCGGGACTGTATGGCGCGAGTAGCAGGAGTGATTTTTGGTGTTTGCACTGTGCAAAAAAAGTGAGTGTGCGAGCGACAGCCGAAAAAAGCCTATTGCACGGTGCAAAAAGCAAGAAATTGCACAGTGCAAAGGGAACTTTTGTTTTCACACAGTGCATGTCGCAGAAGTCACTCTAGCGACTTTTCGAACAGACCAGTACAGTGAATGCAAGCTTTTCTCAACTCTGTCATTGCGTCGGCGGCTGGAATTTGCACGGTGCAAATGGCTTCTTTTGGAGGTTCGCACTGTGCAAAAAGAGGAAAATTCGCGACAAGCGCAAGAAAAGTGCAAAATGCGTTGTGCGACAGAGAAAAAACTCCATGCACTTAATAAGAATACTAATATTACCCATGCCTTTTCATGCCCCCAAAAACGCATCTTACTTTTGCAGCTCCGTTATGATGTCCTCTCTGCGGCTTGGTGTGTAGCAATGTGAAAAGACTTTAAAAACACCATTTGTCTTTGTTTTGACCTTTGCCATCAATTCTCTATAGAATACTATCCTCTGAAATGTGTAATGTTCTACATAAGCAAGCGTTTCTATGGTTTCAAAAAAAGAAGTACGACGTCTCAAGTGCGACGCTCAGATTTCAGTGAATCTAGGCGGAAATTCAGATTAATCATTTCTACGCCATATGCGGGACTCCTAGCTCGCGTTTTGCAGAAAGGACCGAGATTTTGATTGTGAAACTTGGCGAAAATGTGATACTTTTTTGCAAATTGTGGCACGAAAAGTTTAATACCTATTTCTACCATAGAGGGTAATGTTTCGACAAAAAAATTAGTGTTTTCCGCGAAAAACTGGCAAAGATATGGCCAAAAATGTTTTATCTCTCACCGTTTGGCGCTCTCTCCGCCACAAAGATCTTTGAATTTCGTCTGTAAAACGTGAGCTAAAACTTTTAGGAATTGCTTTGTAGTTTATGCCCAATGTGTGTAAAAAATTTAAAAAAATCTGAGCATCGCACGTCAAATCAGAAAAGCAAGACAGAGGGAAGTCTGGCGATTCGTCTTTGACACTTCGCAACATTGAGGAAAAATAATTGTTTGGCTACTACCCCATCCAAAAAGTTTTGAGACTCTTTCTGCGACTCCGCACTGTGCACTTTTCTGCAAAAACTGCGTTGCTCTTCGAAAAACACATTTTGCACCGTGAATCTGCCAAAAAAGTGCTTCACACAGTGCATTTTGACCCAAAAACATTGTTTGCTGCGACGAGTGCTCATTATTTTCCCGACAGACTGATATTACTACTCGTCCTGAGAATTTGCACTGTGCGGTTTTTGAGAATTTGCACTGTGCGGTTCGAAAATCGCGAAAAAACGGCTTCGCACAGTGCGTTTTGACCCAAAAACATTGTTTTGCACGGTGCATTTCGCATTTTTTGCCTTACGTCGCGCGCGATTCCTATTTTTCGCTGCGACAAATCATTTTTTCGGCGTGCGACAAAATTTGGGAGCGCGATAAATTCTCAACACTTTTTGCGCCGAGCAGTATCGATTCTTGAAAATTTTGGCTTGCGCTTTGCAGAGGACGTTGCGATATTCAACAATCTTTACGGTCGAAAGAGAGAAAAAGTGCACGGTGCGGAATCACAGAGCATTCTCAAGACTTTTTCGATGGAGTAGTATCTAAATTTGCCATTTCTTGTTAGAATATATTGTAGATCAAGAAAAAAGGCGGCAGCTAGGAAAATAATTTTTCGGACGTGTTGCGCAATGCCAAACGACGATAAGCCAAATCGCTGAGTTTCTTCTCTCTTGCTTTTTCGCTTTGACGAGCATCGCTTTTGGGACCTTTTCCATTGAGAACACCAATGCCTTGTTGTTCCTCTTCCTGCTTACCGCTCCCGGATCTGCCTTTTTCTCGTATCGTCCGTATGGAAAGGGAATGTCCGAATTCGACAGAAAAGAGGACGTTGCATTGAAGTAATCGTTAGGTAATCTAGAAAATAATGAATCCTAGAAGCTCTTACGCCATTCTGAGTGGTTTGGTTGGCGGCTCTCTTTCGCACATAACAAACACTTGATTCTCGCTGTATCGCGTCGGATATGTCGCGTGGAAATAAGCTAAAATTTGAGTTGTGAGGCAGTAAAAATAGAAAAAAAATCTTGTTTGTACTAGTTCGTCCAGAAGTCGCTAAAGTAAGTTGTGCGATATGCACTGTGCAAAAAAGTCTGGGTGCGAGCGACAGTCGAAAAAAGCCTATTGCACTGTGCAAAAAGCGAGAAATTGCACAGTGCAAAGGGAACTTTTGTTTTTGCACAGTGCATGCCGCGGAAATCACTCCAGCGACCTTACGAACGTGGAATTAGAGGCTTATACTAATCGACGCAAGAACTCGTGAGACTTTTTTTCACCGTGCGGTCATTTATTTTTTCTGTTTTTCACTGTGCAAGTAGCCGTCGCAAAATGCACTGTGAAAAAAAAGTCGGGGTGCGAGCGACAGTCGAAAAAAGCCTATTGCACGGTGCAAAAAGGAAGAAATTCCACAGTGCAAAGTAAACTTTTGTTTTCGCTCAGTGCATATCTCCGAAATCACTGCATCGACTTTACGAGCGGACTAGGAACAAGTCGGATTATTATATAGATTTCTAACTAGTGTTTTACAGAAACGACCGAGATTTTAAGGTCAAGGTTTTAAAGGGCCAGAGCAACTACTTTTGAATCGCGCTTTTTTCGGCGTGTCCAAAAAGTTTCTTCGTCTACTGTACCATTAACAACGGTAAAAACGTAAATGGTGACATTCTACATGCTTACTAATAATTACTTTAATGTTTGCAACTCTACTCTGCCGCTTTTCTTTTCGCTGCAGAACATAAAAAACCTTTTTTGACATTTCGTTTCACACACGGCAAGACGCGCAATTCAAAAATAGTTGTTCTGGCCCTTTAAGGGCGTTTCAAAAGTTCATAGACTTTTTTCCGCCGTTTGTCGCGCCGCACAGTGCATTTTGCCCTTTTTGCACGGTGCGCCGGCCATTTCGAAGCATTTCGCACTGCGCAAAAACAAAAGTTCGCTTTTCACTGTGCAATTTCCATCTTTTTGCACCGTGCAATAGGCTTTTTTTGGCTGTCACTTGCACCCTGAAATTTTTGCACTGTGCGTACAGCAAAAATCACTCCAGCGACTTTCCGGACAGACTAGTATTGATTGCACAGTGCAAAAGGTCAAATGCACTGTAAAAAATTCGCACTGTCCGGCTCGCAACAAAAAAGTTTACGCACTTCCGAAATGCCGTAGAATTGCACGGTGCAAAAAGCAAAAAATTGCACAGTGCAAAGCAAACTTTTGTTTTCTCATATTGCGGAAATCATCGACTTTGCGGACGAACAAGTATTTGACTAGATAACTCACGCATATAATACGGGAAGAAAATGACTCCGTTCGACGAGTTGTACTGAGATCTGTCTAAAGTGAAGTCGCAGATTTGTCCGCACCTCTTTTCCAACGCTTTCATAAATTTAAACTTGTCCCCAGTATTTCGCGGAGTCCATAATAACACTTTTGTCCTGTTACTGGCATCTTTGAGAACGTCTGCAGAGGGTTCCTCATATCGTTGCAGACTCTAAAAATACGCAAACATATCATAAGCGACATGTGAGTAAAGTACCTCAAGTGCGGCGTTCAGATTTTATTTAAAGGGACAGTGCAGCTACGTTTCGAATCGCGCTTTTTACGGCGTGGGAAACGAAATGTCAAAAAAGTTTCTTCGTCTACTGTACCAATAACAACAAAAAAAGTAATTGTGACATTCTACATGCTTACTAATAATTATTTTACTGTTTGCAATTTTGCCGCCTTTACTTTTGCTGCAAGACATACACAACCTTCTTTGACATTTCGTTTCGCACACCGTAAAAACGCAATTCAAAAAATAGGCCCTTTCTGTCCCTTTAAGCTCTGCACACACTTTGTGCATAAGCCACATACTACTCGCGCCATAAAGTCGGTAGAATTTTATCGCTGATGTCGCGCGGGTGCGGTCGCCGAAAAGTGTGTGTCGCTTGGGTAAAAACGGTAAATCGCCGCGACGAGCGCAAAAAATAAACAAAAACGCACCGTGGAAAATTCTACGGAGTGTATGTCGCGATTAGTATCAATTTCTGCGAGTTGTAGCTCGCGCTTTGCGGGCGCAGCCAAGATATTCAACGGTCTTTGCGGCCGAGAGAGTACACAAAATGCAGATAGCGATCAGAGAGAAAAACACTTTCTGTTATTTTTTCCAGTTTAGTACGAAAAAGTTGATTTTTTTGTGGAAGCATTGCTCTCTACAGCAGAAATAGATAAGAAACTTTTCACACCAAAACTCGCAAAAACGTGTCCTATTTTCGCCAACTTTTGACCTCAAAATCTCTGTCGTCTCGGCAAAGCGCGAGCTGGAAGCCTTGCATGGCTTAGAAAAAATAAAACAAAGTTTGTGCCAAGTTTCATCAAAATATGAGCGTTGCACTTGGGGTACTTGCCCTGTTAAATGAGATGTGCTCTGCCTTCCGGACCCTCAAAAGACCCCGAAATTTTGCGAAGGAAATACAAAGTCCTCTGCACAGAATCTTGATCATATTCCAACTTACCAAGCCTACTAAGATTATTCCAGAAACAGCTAAAAGAAAAGTTGGAAAAAGTCGTCGCTTTCTCATGATGCTAACTCAACCCCGACGGCGAAATTGCGCGTTATCTTCAATTCTAACTTACAGAATGCTGATTTTTACGAGATTAGTAAAGTTTTCAGATAAAACTTTACATGCTTCCCGAAATTAAAGGGCGTTTACTTAAATTTCCATAAAGTGCGTATTCGTAATGCGCAAAAATGCATTTTGAACAGTGAATTTCACTTTTTGCGCAATCTTTCGCATTGTACATCAATCACCGCGACGTGAGCTTTTTTCAACTGCGCTGCTGCGTGCATGCGTACAGTGCAGACCGCGTTTCAAGTTGGCACTGCGCGAAAAACAGCAAAATGCACGGTGCACGTCAAATCAAAAAAGGTACACTTTGACATTTTGCAACATCGAAGAAAAATAATTTTTTTGGGTATCTAAATTTACCATTTCTTGTTGGAATTTGCTAAAAAATATCGCAAATCGTTTTAAAAATTATTTTATTGTGGTTTGGAAGTTATTTTGCCGTTTTCCGTCAAATACTGGCTATAAACGTAAGTCAAGGAAAAAGGCGGAAGCAAGGAAAATAATTTTTCGAACGTGTTGCGAAGTGTCAAAGACGAATCGCCGACTTGATGACTTCCCTCTCTTTTGCTTTGTCGATTTGACGTGCTGCATGGAAACGAAATGTCAATAAAGTTTCTTTGTCTACTGTACCAATAACAACGGAAAAAAATAATTTTGGCATTCTACATGCTTGCTAATAATTTGATTTGATTTGATTTTCGGATTTGAAGACTTTCATCCGTCTTGCTTTTTCGATTTGTGCACTGCGCTGCTGCGTGCGTGCGCGCAGTTTAGGCCACTTTTCAAACATGCACTGTGCGAAAATAGAAAAAATGCACGGTGCGTGAGCAACAAGCATATAGAAGAAAAAATCAAAATTTTATTGTAACGATTCCATTTTTTTACTAGTCAGTCCGAAAAGTTGCCGAAATGATTGTTGGTGTTGGCACTGTGCAAAAAAGTCAGGGCACAGTGCGTTTGCACAGTGCGAATTGTTTCAAAATGGCCCGCGCACCGTGCGAAATGAGGCAAAATGCACTGTGCGCCGGCGATAAAAGGCGGAAAAAGGTCTACGCACTTTATGGAAATATTTACTAGTGTTACACGGGGAAAGAGTTCAAGGTGTTATAAATTACCTTAACGCGCAAAAAATAACAGTATTTTATTCAAAAAAAAGAGATCTAATTCGAAATTGCTATATAAAAAAATAGTAAAATAACTTTTCTTTATATATAACTATTGAAGAATACGGCCTTCGATGACGTCACGCTTAAAACTCAAGTCGCAACTTCTTCCTTGATGCACAAAGTCGTCAATGTCCGAGTATATCCTCCTCGCTGGACGCTTGCCCACATAATCACAGACATCACACAGCATCGTATCTCGGCTTCTCGGTTTTCGCTGCTTATCGTATGTCCACATCATGTGCTCTGCATACTTTTTGTCGTCGACAGAAAGGCGATTCAAGTGGTCGGCAAGCTCTTTCAGACTGCTAAAGAGGTTATACAGTAACTTTATGGTCGCGTTGCACTCACCTAAAATCATCAACAGCAATAAACGATCGTTGAGGGTGATTTTTGTAGAACTCCCGCTTCAAAACAATTGGAATCAGCGTATTGAAGTTGAAGAACTTTTCGGTGGCGTAGTGATTGCAAACCGAGTTTTCAAAAGAAAGATAAAAGCGATAATTCTCCATGTTGTTCTTGTAGCACTCCCGGTCGCAAGGCATTCCTCCGCATTTTCCATAGACATCAACGTTGATGTACCTGAACATTGGATTGCTTTACATGTCGAATCATCTACAAAGAGAGCTCAAAGAGAGAGTAGCATCTAAGAGTAGCAAAGTGGCTAGGAGATAGCTTTGTGAGAAGAATATAAGGCGCGTGCGTTCTACATTTTTTCTGACCCCCTCGCAGAAAACCCAAAATTCTTGTCTGTTAGCCCTACAGACAAGATCTGTGTGTTTTCTGTCTAAAAAACAGACAAAAATTGCAAATCTTGTCCGGGATAACAGACAAAGGGCCTGTTCGTTAGCCCGGACAAGAAATCTTAAAGTTTGTCTGGCTAACAGACAGAATTTTGCAATTCTTGCCTGTTAGCCAGAGAAACTGTTAGATTTTCTGTTAGTAACTCAGACAAGAATTCTCAAACCTTGCCTGAGATACAGACGAAGCAAATTGTCTGCATCCTAGACAACTTTTGCTCACTTTTTGTCTGGCTCTGGACAAGATTCGCCGATTCTTGTCTGAACTCAAATTAGTCTGGACAGAAAACGCGCAGACCTTGTCTGTAGGGCTAACAGACAAGAATTGCGGGTTTTCTGCGAGGGGCCAGAAAAAATGTATAGAACGCATGCGCCTTATATTACTAAAATATATGGAAGATTCAGTAGGAAGATCGTAAATTGTGAAGCGTTTTGGATCACTTTGCACACCCAGGCAAGTATTCCAAGTGCGACGCTCTGATTTTGATTGAATTCGAAACTAATTTAGATTAATTTTTTAAAGACGTATCCAAAACTTCGAGCTCGCGCTTTGCAGTAAAGACCAAGGTTTTATAGGTCAAAAATTGGCATAAATGTCACATTTTTTTTTGAATTTTGTCATGAAAAACCCATGTCTATTTCTACCACAAAGGGCAATGTTCCCACAAAAATTCGATTTTTTCCGTGCGAAACTGCCAAAGTTATGGCCAAAAAGTGTCTTCCTCTCTAACCGCTCTCCACGTTCTGCGTACTCTCTCGACCGTAAAGATTGTTGAATATCTCAGCGTCCTCTGCAAAGCGCAAGCCAAAATTTTCAGGAATCGATACTGCTCGGCGCAAAAAGTATTGAGAATTTATCGCGCTCCCAAATTTTGTCGCACGCCGAAAAAATGATTTGTCGCTGAGAAAATTGGGAATAGCGCGCGACGTAAGGCAAAAAATGCAAAATGCACCGTGCAAAATGATGTTTTCGGGTCAAAATGCACTGTGCGCAGCCTTTTTTTAGCCACTTTCGAACCGCACAGTGCACATTCTCAAAAACCGCACAGTGCACATTCTCAGGACTTTCTGCGCCGAGTAGTATATGACATTTCCCCGAAATGTGTGCAAAATTTAAAGAGAATCTGAACGTCGCACTTGGAGTTCTTCCCTTGCAAGTTGCAAGACGTTCCTCAACAGCACTCAAGACATTCGACGATCATGTTTATGAGAGAATACTTACTTTTGCAAGTTCCGTATGACATGCTCTCTCCCGCTTTCGGTTTCGCAGTGGGAATAGACCGCGTACACTCCTTGCGTCTTCCTTCTAACCTTTTTCAGTAGGTGCTCATAGTATTCCTCTTCCTAAAGTGTTGTCAAAATATTGGACAAGAAGGTTTACCGTCAATTTCCGTTGTATCGGTTCGTAAGTCCCGTAGGGTATTGGAATGTCAGCCGAGAGACTGTAGGTGGCTGTGGCGTTGAAGTAGTTTTTTGGGAATCTAGAAAGATCTTATGTATTTAAAGGGACAGAAAAGCTATTTTTGAATTGCGCGTTTTGCGGCATTGGAAACAAAATGTCAAAAAAGTTTTTTTTATGTACTGCAACGAAAACAAAAGCGGCAGAGTTGCAAAAAGTAAAATAATTATTAGTAAACATGTAGAATGTTACCATTATTTTTTTCCGTTGCTATTGGTACAGTAGACAAAGAAACTTTTTTGACATTTCGTTTCCCACGCCGTAAAAAGCGCGATTCAAAAGCAGTTGTACTGTCCCTTTAAAAAAGTAAAAGTCATTGTGAGACTGTTTGCAATGTATTTTACCATAAATTTGACTAAATATATACTTTGAGCTATTGCCAATTCGGTTTCACGACGAGGGACAGCAAAAATGTTTGTGACATTTCGTCTTCCATGCCAAAAAAGCGAGGTTCAAAGTTGCTTTGGTCGTTTAAAGCGCCAGAACACCGACTTTTGAATTGCGCTTTTTACGGCGTGTGAAACGAAATGTCAAAAAAGTATTTTTATGCCCTGCAGCGAAAACAAAGGCGGCAGAGTTCCAAACAGGAAAATAATTATTAGAAAACATGTAGAATGTCACCATTACTTTTTTCCGTTGTTATTGGTACAGTAGACGAAGAAACTTTTTTGACATTTCGTTTCCACGCCGTAAAAGCTAGATTTAAAGTTGTTTTAGTCCTTTAAGCTGTCATTTCAGTTGTTTGTACGTAATGCAAGCAGTTTCGCAAAGTTTGGAAAAATTGTAATCAAACAAACGTACGTTATATTCTTTTCCGGATACCTGACTGGCGTCTCGTGTTCCCAAAATACAAAATATTGATCGGGATTTGTTCGAGTCGGATAAATAGCGCTGAAGTTTCCTGAAACGGCGTTCTTCTGGATCTTTGTGTAAAAGACGGACCAAACAGTCTTGACATGTTTTTGCACGGTGCACGTTAAATCAAAAGAGCAAAAAAGGGGGAACTGTTCTAGTTGGCATTTCGTCACAAATATGGTAATGGAGAAATCGTTTTTGACGGATTTCTTGCCTAATTTGGTAAAAACCAGGTCTGTTTTGGCAAAGTTTTCCATTTTCAAGCTATATGGATTCTTTTCAGACTTGTTTTGACCGGTAATACCTAGCGGGAAAATTTTTAAATAATTTTTCGATAAATCTTAGGACGAAAAGCCAATTTGAATTGTTCCCTTCTCAATTTGACGTGCAGTTGGCGTTGCGAAGAAGCTTTGCGCGACAAACCCCCACTCACTCATAAAAAAGGGTAAAATACTACCGCATCAGCGGTTGTAAGCGCTCTCCTGTCCATAGTCACGTAGCACCTGCGGCCGCATTTTCGGTGTACTGCCCGCAGATAGCTGAGTTCGTCTTTTTGCAATCCGCGTGGAGTCCACATCAATATTTCGGTTGTTGGCTTCTGAATCATTGATCCTTTGCTTGAGGAAAGGAACTGAAAACAACGCCTCAAAGCTAGAGTAGGTTGACAGTAGTACTACTAGTTTGTCCGTAAAGTCGCTAGGGCTAGGGTGATTTTTGGGACAAATCCTGTTAGAAAACAAAAGTGCCCTTTGCACTGTGCAATTCTTTGCTTTCTGCACCGTGCAATACGCTTTTTTGACTTTCGCTCGCACCGCGACCTTTTCTACACAGTGCAAACACCAAAAATTACTCTAGCGACTTCCCGGATGGCCTACTATATATATTGCGCCTGCCGTTGTAGCGATTTCCACGACATGTAATGTGAGAAAACAGAAGTTCACTGTGCACTGTGCAATTCTTTGCTTTTTGCACCGTGCAATAGGTTTTTTCGGCTATCCCTGACCTTTTTTGCACAGTGCAGACTCCAAAAATTACTCCAGCGACTTTTCCGGATAGACTACTAGTGTTTCCACAAAGTGCGTAGCCTTTTTTGCATTTTTCCCCTTATTTGTCGCTCAAACACCGTGCATTTTCTCCGTTTTTCGCACTGTACCGACTTGAAAAGCGGTCCGCACTGTGCAAATGCACGCATCAGCGCAGTGGAATAAAGCTAACGTCGCAGCAATACGGGCACAATGCGAAAAATTGCGCAAAAAGATGAAATGCACTGTGCAAAATGCATTTATTTCGCCTAGTCTACGCAAAGTCTACGCACTTTATGGAACTACTAGTAAGCAGGCTCATTTCGACTTACATTTTTACTGTAGAGCACAATAACAACAATGCAAATAACGGCCACACCAACTTTATTCCGCTGATTCATTTTACGCCGCGTAACATTGCTGCGTAGGATAGTCTTAATGTCCAATATATTCTCCATTTCGCGTATCTCCGCTTTAGTTATGGTCTTCTAAATGGCTGTGACGAATAAAAAAATTATTTTCGAAAACGTCATTTAAAGCATCTCTTGCGATAAGTCGTAGTTCGACTCTTAATCTGCGCATCAAATTTTGCCGCGCATATTTGTAATTGAATTGGGTTTAATTCCGGTTTCTGAAAACACTTGAAGTAACCCGAGTGCGACGCTCAGACCTTGATGAAACTTGGCACAAATTTACAATAACTTTTTATAGGACATATGCAAAACTCCTAGGTTGCGATTTGTGGATACTAGTAGACATAGCCTTCGGGCCGGGGCAAAAGCAAATTTGAAACGGCCCGGCCCTAAATCGTTCCGTAATAACTAAAATTCAGAGTCTGAAAGCAAAAATTGGGGTAGCAAACAAAAATAGAGTGTTGAAACCCCATCATACAGGCAGAGAAATAATACACAACCATAGTCCCTCCGTAAAGTCGCTAGGTGATAGCGACTTTACGGACGGACTGGTACTACTGTCAACCTACTTTAACTTTGAGGCTTTTTTTTTACTTCCTTTTTTCAAGCAAAGGATCAATGATTCAGAAGCCAACAACCGAAATATTGATGTGGACTCCACGCGGATTGCAAAAAGACGAACTCAGCTATCTGCGGGCAGTACACCGAAAATGCGGCCGCAGGTGCTACGTGACTATGGACAGGAGAGCGCTTACAACCGCTGATGCGGTAGTATTTTACCCCCTTTTTTATGAGTGAGTGGTATTCGATTATCTTCAAGAGGTTTACAAGACTTTTCTGACTATTTTTTTCATCCTATCTTAGTAATGTTATATTTGCCGGGCGACTTGATATCTATGGGCCGGGCCAAGGTAAATTTGAAACGGCCCGGGCCCGATTTTCGGAACAGAATCGCGCTGTTTACCGCGTAGAAACAAAATGTCCAAAAAGTGTCTTTGTCTACTGTACCAATAGCAACGGAAAAAAAATTATGGTGACATTCGACATGTTTACTATTATTTATTTTACTGTTTGTAACTTTGCCGCCTTTGTTTTCGCTGCAGGACACAAAAACCTTTCTTGACATTTCATTTCAGTAAAAGCGCAATTCAAAACTAGCTGTTATGGCCCTCTAATAGCCCTTGACAATTCATCGTGATCACAATTTCTAAAATTTCCAACGGAATTTGGCTACGGTGATCCACGGCTAAACTCTGCAACAATCGCATTCCCGGGGATGAGGGGCTCCAAACGAGGCTAAATCCACTTCCAAGAAACCCTGTGATTCCATATGCAACACATTTTTCAACAATTTATTACCCAGGATGATAATGCCTGGTTGCAACCAGAGTTGCGTTAACAAATTTAGACGCATGATCTCGGAACGCTTCCAACGGCTTCATCTGCTCTTCGGTCAGGATTTTCTTATAAAATTCCCGCGTACTCTGCCACACCTCGTCATCGTATATGGCTGGATCGATATGCGCATCGTCGTACTCCTCCAAGTTGGCGTTCGAAATGTTCTGCGGGGCCCAGTCAAATTTTCGATCCAATCGTTTCTTGGCGGTATGAGCGGTGACCCGCCTTTCGTAGTCCTTGTTTCTTTTCGTCATTCTGCCAAATTGAAGGCCAAACAATTGCTGATCGAGGAACCACATGGAGGGCACGGTGTTCGACTGGAGAAAGAGTTGGTGGTCAAACACTGCATCGGTTTTTGCCTCTATATATGGACCATCCGCAATGTCGTGTGGGTGAATATCTGAAAAACAAAAGTTTACTATTAGCAGGTGGTCGATTGTTCGCCGAACCGACCGACTGTTCGGTACTAGGCGGGCCCACAAGTCTTGACATGTCTGCACCGTGCGCCGTCGCGCAAAAGCTTGTTGTGCGGCGACCGGTAAAATTCAACGTTCCTTTTTTCGCACACCGCCGATTGCTTGTCGCGTAAAACCACTTTGCGACGCCGACTGCACCGTGCGATAGTAGTCCGTCCGGAAAGTCGCTGGAGTGATTTCCGCGACATGCACTGTGCGAAAATAAAATTTCTCTTTGCACTGTGCAATTTCTGGCTTTTTGCACCGTGCAATAGGCTTTTTTCGGCTGTCGCTTGAACCGGACTTTTTTGCACAGTGAAAACACCAAAAATTACTCCAACGACTTCCCGGATGGCCTAGTAACAAGTCAAAACTGTTTGGCCCGCCTGCTAATTCCGCATATGAAGATAGAAAATTTGCGTTGTGCACCGGCGTAGGGTACCCAACCGGAGGGGACACAATTTGCCGTATGGCAATGGCTGACTCAGAATGGACATTTTATTTTTCGGGACAACACAGCCAAATTTGAATCTCGCTTTTTACGGCGTAAAAACGAAATGTCAAAAAAGTTTCTTCGTCTGCTCTACCAATAACAACAAAAAAAAATAAAGATGGCAGTCTACATGATTACTAATAATCATTTTACTGTTTTCAACTCTGCCGCACGTCAAGAAAAAATAAAAAAAATGTTTCCATTTAATAACTCATCAAAATGACGAAACGACACAGGAATTATTGGAAACGGCGAAACGCCACAAAATTATTGGACAAAAAAATAAAAACTCTTTAAAAAAAATTTTTCTTGCGAAATATGGTATCTCTTGTGTCGTTTCGTTTTTATTGATCGCTATTGAATTACATGCTTACTAGTAATTATTTTACTGTTTGCAACTCTGCTGCCTTTGTCTTCGCTTCAGGATATAAAAAAAATTTTTTGACATTTCGTTTCACACGCCGTAAAAAACGCAATTCAAAAGTATTTTTTCTGGCCCTTTAAAATCTTACCAATCACCTCCTTCCACCACTTGACGGTCATTGCGATGGTACCCATGGGGTATTGCCGGAACTTGTCCTTCTTCCATCTGATGGGAGCACAACAATTTGGATTGAAGAAAGCAATTTCCTTGCCTTCGCCCAAATTCGGGATGTGATCCTTCAACCGAAACGGGAAATAGTCGACATCCGACGTCACCAACATTGTGTTGTTGTCCAAGTTTTGCTGAACAAAGGATGTGGCTGCGGCATAGTTCCGCATGTTTTGAGCAAAGTTGGCGGACTTCAATTTCTGGTTCTTGAAGAACAATACAACCGCCTGAAAGCAGCATTTTGAAACATTTAAACGGCCGGTACACGTCGAATCGAAAAGGGAAGTCCTCAAGTTGGCGATTTGACTTTGACACTTCGCAACATCGAAGAAAAGTAATTTTTTGGGTATCTAAATTTGCCATTTCTTGTTAGAATTTGCTGAAAAGTATCGCAAATTGTTGGAAAACGAATTATTTTATTATGTTTTGGCAGTTATTTTGCCGTTTTCCGTCAAATACTCGCTATAAACGTAAATCAAGAAAAAAAGCGGCAACTAGAAAAATTATTTTTCGCACGTGTTGCGAAGTGTCAAATACGAATCGCCAACTTGAAGACTTCCCTCTCTCTTGCTTTACGACTTGACATGCGGTACAGCTATATAGTGTTTGAATTGCGCTTTCTACGGCGTGGAATACATTTTAGTGTAATTGTAAGTGCCTCTTGGGACCTTTGAAATTATTTGTTATAGAGAAGTTTTGTTGTATACGAGTTTGTTGAACAGAGAAAAAATGATTTAAAGGGACAGTACAACTACTTTTGAATCGCGCTTTTTACGGCCTGGAAACGAAATATCCAAAAAGTTTCTTCGTCTACTGTACCAATAACAACGGAAAAAAATAATGGTGACATTCTACATGCTTACTAATAATTATTTTACTGTTTCCAACTCTCCCGCTTTTGTTTTCGCTGCAGGACATAAAAAACTTTTTTGACATTTCGTTTTTCACGCCGTAAAAAGTGCAATTTAAAAATAGAAGTTATGGCCCTTTAATATTTTGCCGAAATTAGTTAACCACTTGGAGCAACACTGTTGCCTTTGCTTTCTGTAGAACATAAAAATACTTTTTTGACATTTCGTTTCACGCGCCGTAAAAAGCGCAATTCAAAAGTAGCTGTTCTGGCCCTTTTAGGCATCTTGTGTTGTTATTAATATATAGGCCCCTTTAAACCTAGTAATTACAAATCCAAGAATATGATCAAAATTCTGTGCTGTGGGCAGCAGAGGATTTTTGGATTCTTTATGTCGCCTTCGGAATATTTGACGATCCTTTGGAAGGCTGAGAAGGAAGTTCCTCAAGTGCAACGCTCAAATTTTGTGAAACTTGGCACAAATTATGTACTAAGCTTTCTAAGACATATGCGAGACTCATAACTTGCGTTTTCCAGAAACAACCGGGATTTTTACATTGAAAGTTGGCAAAAATTTGAAACTTTGTTGCAAATTTTGGTATGAAAGTTTCATGTCTATTTTGACAATAGACGGTAATGTTTCCACAAAAAAAAAACTTTTGCCCTGCGAGATTGATAGCGATATTGCCAAAAACGTTTTTCTCTCCGACTGTTCTCCGCGTTTCGCATGCTCTCTCAAAATCGTTGAAAATGTCGGCTGCGCTTGCAAAGCGCGAGCCAAAATTTTTCGAAATTGACATGTAACGTGTGGCTTACAGACATGCAAAATTTTGAAAAAATCTGAGCATTGCACTTGGGGTGGTTCCTTTGTTAATCGCAAACAGCCCCTCCTTGCCTTACCCCCAGTCTCCTCAGCTCGCTGACCACTTCCCTTGCGGCAGTATCTCTCTGATATTCCTCTTCCGTTCCGCATAACATCATAATTGACGTGATGTTCATATTCAACCAAAACTGCACCGCAAAAGGTGCGGCCAGCAAGTAGTGCATGTTTGTATCCGACGACATGACAACGTATATAGGCCCCGCGTCCTTTTTGCCCTTAATTTTGTCCTTCATTTCAAGTTGGAAGAGAAATTTGTAAGCGAAATACAGTGCTTGTATCGTCATGAACAACAACAATGTCCTGAGTAGGATCAGCTGGGCACTCCTAAACAGTGCCAATAATTAGTTGAAAAACACTCAAAGCCATGTGGTACTACTCGCGCAATAAAGCCCGTAGAATTTTTTTTTGATTTTTTTGGTGCGGTCGCCAAAAAGTGCATGTCGCTCGGGTGAGCGACGCGACAATGGCGAAAAAACAAAAGAAAATGCAGGCAACGGGCCATAATGGGTAGAAACCATTATGGGCAGACGCCATAATGGGCAGGTTTCCAAAATCCTTGGAAAAATATTCAATTCCTTACATATTTGTAAAAAAAAGAATTTTTTTAAAAATTTTACATATTTTTACTTCACTGCGTAATGTAAAAATATAATTTTTGGAATTTTTTTGTGAACAGTGGATTTAGGGGTTATCGAGAGTGCTGATTTCAAAAATCATTGCTATTTTTTGTGAATTTTACATTTTTACTTTGCTCAAGAAGTGTTCGATATCAGCACCCTCGAAAACCCTAAAATCAACCATTTTTAGAAAAATGACAAAAAAACGACGTTATGAAATTTTTCATTTTGAAAGAATGAAAAACTCACATAAAATGAGTACGATTTTCAAAATCAGCACCCTCGAAAACCCTAAATCCACTGTTCTCAAAAAAAATCCAAAAATTACATTTTTACATTACTCAGTAAAGTAAAAATGCAAAATTTTAAAAAAAATCTATTTTTTACAAATATGTAAGGGATTGAACATTTTTTCACAGATTTTGGAAATCTGCCCATTGTGGACGCCCACGGAAATGCACAGTGCAAATTCTACAGACTTTATGTCGCGAGTGGTAGACGGACGAAAAAGTCTGGACAAGTCTGCACTGTGCGCCATCGCGCTAAAACCTTGTCGCAAATCTTCATTCGGCGACAAAACAAAATTCATATTGCACAGTGCGTTTTGCATTTGCAACATACCGGTTGCATGTTTGTTTTTGTCGCGCAAGGCCAATTTGCAATGTTGACCGCACCGTGCGGCAACATGTCAAGACTAGACATGGCTCCGGGCCGGGCCCGGCCAAAAATTGCGGCCCACGGGCGAAAAATGTCGGCCCGGCCCGTTCCACATTTGCCGTTTTTTCTCAAGTCGCCTGGAAAACACAAAATTACCAAGATAGGATAAAAATATTGTTAGAAAAGTGTTGTAAACTTTTTGAAAATGATCGTATATAGATAGTTTTGTGTGCTTTCTCTGCCTATCTGATGGGGTTTTGACACTCTATTTTTGTTTGCTACCCAAATTTTCGCTTTCAGACTCAAAATTTTTGTTATTACGGGCCGGGCCGCCACGTCGACCCGCGGGCTGGGCCGTTTCAAATTTGCTTTGGCCCGCAGCCATGTCTAGACGACTTGATATCTACGGGACCAGGGCCGGGCCGGACCAAAGCAAATTTGAAACGGCCCGGGCCGGGAGCCATGTCAAGACTCTTTGGTCCGCCTAGTAATATTAATATGTTCTCACCTTAAAGTACTCGTGGCAGGCGTCTTTTTCACCGTCGGTAACAGCGATTCCTGTTCAGGGCTAAGTTTTGACATTGTGATCGACCTGAAGGATGACGGTATAAGGAGATATAATATATTCAGTGGGAATTTTAGCTATCTAGGTCGACTCTGCCAAATATGCGCTCTCGGAAAGGCGGAAATTAAAATGATGTTTCACATGCGAGTTTTCAAACCGCGCTGATTTTTTAGATAACTCTACTTGACCTGCATTGAAGAAGCGTCGCAGTTAAAGGAGCGATTCAAAAGTAGATGTAAACCCTTTAATCGGCAATTTCCGAGTTGCTTCCTTCAAAATTTCCCCAGAACAAATGCATTAATACTATCAGTTTGTAGCGACAATACTATTCGCGCCATAAAGTCCGTAGAATTTTATCGCTGATGTCGCGTGGGTGCGGTCGCCGAAAAGTGTATGTCGCTTGGGCAAAAAACGAAACATCGCTGCGGCGCCAGGCGGGAAATGCACGGTGCACGTCAAATTTAGAAGGAAACTCTTCACATTGGCTTTTCGTCCTAAAATTTATCGGTAAATTATTTTAAAATTTTATTACCGGTCAAAACAAGTCTGAAAAGAATGCATATAGCTTGAAAATGGTAAACTTTGCCAAAAAAGACCTGGTTTTTACCAAATTAGACAAAAAATCGGTCAAAAAAGATTTCTCGAATCCCATATTTGTGGCGCAATGTCAACTTGAACAGTTCCGTTCCTCTTGGTTTTTCGATTTGACGTGCGGTGCAAATTCTATCAGTCGGGAAAATAATGAGCACTCTGTCGCATCAACAACCGCATCGCCGCCGAGAAAATGCACTGCGTCGCGGCAAATCAAATTTTTTTTCAGTTCAGCGACGAGATCGACGCCGCGACGTTATGCTCATTACTACTCGCGCCATAAAGTCCCGACAATTTTGCACAGTGCATTTTGCTCAAGTTTTTGCGGCGATTTTCCGTTTTTACCCAAGCGACATGCACTTTTCCGCAACCGCGCGGGCCCGAGTAGTATCAGTCTGGCCAAAAAGGAGCCGGCCTCCCGCTCGCTTCAAAATCGCAACCCCAAAAATCAGCGGCGCCAAAAGTTTTTGCGATGCATCGCAAAAGTGCGCGCGACGATTAAAAATCGCTGAAATTTGGGGAATTTTGTTGATTGCACCGTGCAAAACACCAAAAGACAACCGTTTGCATTGTGCAAAACAGTGAATTCTTCGGAAAAAATGGGCGAGAAACCCAATTTTTCGCGTGCGATGCGTCGCTTTTGTTGTTTTTTCAGCGACATACGCCAATTTTCTGCACGGTGCAAAGGGCGTGCGGAGGCCGGTTCTTTTTCGGCCAGACTGATACTACTCGCGCCATAAAGTCCCGACAATTTTGCACAGTGCATTTTCCTTTTTTTTCGGCGGCCGTCGCTGCGATTTCCCGCTTTTACCCAAGCGACATGCACTTTTCCGCAACCGCACTCCAATTTTCGCGCCCGACATCGGCGATAAAATCGTCGGGGCTTTATGGCCCGAGTAGTACTTTCCCGACAGACTGATACGGACTTTATGTCGCGAATAGAAATGAGCACTTGTCGCAGCGAAATTTCGAAACATTTGTGCAGTCGCGCGCCAAATGGTGCGCGATTCTAAGGCGCGACAACTGTGCAAAAAAGGTGAGGGTGCGAGCGACAGCCGAAAAAAGACCATTGCACGGTGCAAAAAGCAAGAAATTGCACAGTGCAAAGTGAACTTTAGTTTTTGCACAGTGCATGTCGCCGAAATCACTCGAGCGACTTTACGGACTAATAAATTAATACGAGAAGTGGTTAAACGGCGCCGCGTTATCTTCAATCTTAAAAATGAAATAAAACAAAGAATGAATATGTCTTTCGCCGATTTTCTGGAAGCGAAAGACCTTTTGGAGATGTTATGTTTCAAAAAAGCACGGGCTATTTAGGAGACCATAGCTGAAGCTGTGTAAGAATGGAGAATGTATTGGATATTAAGACTGTCCTAAGCAGTAATGTTGCATGGCGAAAAATCAGTCAACGGAATAAAGTTGTTGTCGCCGTTATTTGCATTGTTGTGATTGTGCTCTACAGTAAAAATGTAAGTCAAAGTGAGCCTGCTTACTAGTATTTTCATGAAGTGCGTAGACTTTTGATCGCTATGCGAAAAAATGCATTTTGCACCGTGCATTTCACCTTTTTGCAAATTTTTTGTACCGTGCGTCAATCGCCGCGACGCAGGCTTTTTTAACTGCGCCGCGGCGTGTATTCGCACTGTGCAGACCGCTTTTCAAGTTGGTACTGTGCGAAAAACAGAGAAAATGCAGGGTGCATAAGCGACAAATAGAGGAAAAATGGCAAAATGCACTGTGCGCCGGCGACAAAAAGGCAAAAAAGCCTGCGCAGTTTGTGGAAATACTAGTAGTCCCTCCGGGAAGTCGCTGGAGTAATTTTTGGCGTTTGCACTGTGCAAAAACAAAAGTTCACTTCGCACAGTGCAATTTCCTAGTTTTTGCACCGTGCACAAAAGGCGACGAAAGGCAAAAAGTCTACGCACTTTTATGGAAATACTATTGCATATATAATATTATCGCATTGTTTTCAAACTTGTCGGCTATGTTCTCGCGGCAGGACATAAGAAGACTTTTTTAGACATATTTCGACGCTTCGTATACCCTTAAAAGGATTGCAGGTCTTTGAAAATGCTGACAAAATCACAAATGGCACCGTACCGCTCAATAAGACGAGGATATTGTTGTGGACTCCGCGGAACTCGGCGGCCAATCAGACAGGCTTTTTCAAAAAAGTTCACGAGATTTGTGGCGCAACGTGTGAGTTCACAATGGACCGTAAAACGTTCAATACGTCGCATGGAGTTCTATTCTTCCCGTTCTACATATGTAAGCCATTTATGGTACTGTTGTCTGAGTAGAAAATTAGGTAAAGTTGTTGTCAACTTGTTATCGATATTTAATGCTTAGGCTTAGGCTTGCATTTGGCTTAGTTTAGGCTCATGTTTGCTTAGGTTTTCTTAGGCTTGCTCAGGCTTGCTTGGGCTGGCTTAGGCTTGCTTAGGCTTGCTTAGGCTTGCTTAGACTTGGTTGTGCTTGTTTAGGCTTGCTTGGGCTGGCTTAGGCTTGCTTAGGCTTGCTTAGGCTTGCTTAGACTTGGTTGTGCTTGTTTAGGCTTGCTTAGGCTTGCTCAGGCTTGCTTAGGCTTTTTCAGCCTTGCCTAGGCTTGATTAGGCTATTAGGCTAGCTTAGGCTTGAATAGGCTTACATTTAGGCTTAGGCTTGCATAAGAATTTCTAGGCTGATACTTCGGCTTGTTAAGGCTTGCATAGGCGTCCTAGGGCTTAGGCTTGCTTAGGTTCTTACTCGTTCTTGAGATTTCCAAGATAACTGGGACTTTCTAGCAAGGCGGCAGGACACATTACACTCAACTGTCCACAAATATCGCATGTTTCCTTGCCCGCAAAGGTTGTGCAAAATTTTAAAAACAGTCAACATTGCCCAAACGCAGGTTCTCCAATTGTCGTGTCCGCAAATAATGTGCCGCAAGTGTGGCAGCACCCTGTTTCTACAGCCCGCAAAATGATTAAGCATTGATAACTTTAGCTCAAGCTTTTTAGTCCACTACAACTCAACCTACCCCAGAAGATACAGCCCAAACCAGACGTTTGTCATGTGTGAAATAGAGCCCCCAACCAGAGTGGGATTGTCCCATCTAATGGACGACTTCTTCAACGCCACATCCACCTTCTTGACGCACTCGGATATTCCGTATCCGTATGGCTGGTTTCAAGAAAAGTCTCAGGAAGTCGATGTAAGTTGCAACTAGTGGCGTAATGAATTTTTTTTGTCTTCAATTTGACGTCTGTTAAAGAGCCAGAGCGACCACTTTTTGAATTGCGCGCGTGTGAAACAAAATGTCAAAAAAGTTTTTTATGTCCTGCAGCGAAAACAAAGGCGACATAATGACAAACAGTAAAATAATTATTAGTAAGCATGTAGAATGTCACCACTATTTTTTGTCCGTTGTTATTAGCACAGTAAGCAAAGAAACTTTTTTGACATTTCGTTTCCATGCCGTAAAAATCGCGATTCAGAAGTGGTTGCTCTGGCCTTTTTATATTAGTACTATAAATAAATACTTTTCGCTGACTTTTAGAGAGCAAAATTCTACAAAAACCTACTGCGGGAGATAAAACAGAAGAAGAGTAAAGGAGTGTTCAAGGTCTTCTCGCGATGCTCAACTTCAAGCCAAAGGGAAGACGTCATCGCCGAGCTGCAAAAGTAAGCCCTATCAACTCTCGAAAATGCATCGCTCGGATTCCCTTCAAATTTCTGCAAATCGCAAGCATTGCACATGCCCTTAGAAAAAGTTACTAGGGAAATCGCTTTTTTCGCAGCGACATCCATTACTAGTCCGTTCGCAAAGCCGCTGGAAGTAATTTTGTTGTTTGCACTGTGCAAAAAATGTCAGGGTGCAAGAAACAGCAGGAAAAAGCGCAACTTGAAACACCTTTATAGTCAATAATGCCCTAGAGGGCCAGAAGAGCTACTTTTGAAGTGCGCGTTTTACAACGTGTGAAACGTAATGTCAAAAACTTTTTTCTATGTCCTCAACGAAAACAAAGGCGACAGAGTTGCAAACAGTAAAATAATTATCAGTAAGCATGTAGAATGTTATCATTATTTTTTCCATTGTTATCGGTACAGTAGACAAAGAAACTTTTTGGACATTTCGTTTCCACGCTGTAAAAAGCGCGATTCAAAAGTAGTTGTACTGTCCCTTCAAAAGGTATATAGCACATATCCTTTGTCAAATTTTTACAAATTTTTCACACACCCATCAGGCGTCGAGCTTGGTCACAAATCAATGGCTGAAAGTTTTAGCTTGCGCTTTGTAGCGGCCGCCGAGATATTCAACCATCTTTGCGGCTGAAAGAGCACGCGAAAGGCGGAGAACGGTCAGAGAGAAAAACAATTTAGTCATATCTTTGTCAGCTTCAAGCGGAGAACTTTGATTTTTTGTGGAAACATTACTCTCCACAGAAGGAATACATAGGTGTGAAACTTTCTATGCCAAAAATCGCAAAAGAACATTGCATTTGGCTTTTTTCGTTGTTATTGGTACGGAAGACGAAGGAACTTTTTGGACATTTCGTTTCCACGCCGTAAAAAGCGCAATTCAAAAGTAGCTGTACTGGCGATTTAACACGATAAAATTGAAGTCTTTGATTATAATCTTCGAAATAAGTATTTCCAACTATATCCGGAAAGACCAAGTACTTTCATTAAGCGTTAAACTTCAGATTCTAATCTCAGCCGCTGGCGATTCGACCTTTTAACCTAAAAAACTAGTCAGCTAGACTTCCAAATTGCAGACTTACTAAATTTTCGGAATACTGGATATTTCAGACATCTGGATATTGATTTGTATGGCAAATGCGGGAATCGGACGTGCGATCACCGCTGTTTCAAGGAAAATTCGGAAAAGTATCGGTTCTACTTGTCCCTGGAAAATTCTGTTTGCTTGAATTATGTCACCGAGAAGTTCTACAGATTCAATGATCTTGTGCCCATTGTTTTCAAGAGAGAGTACTATCGAAATGCACCGCCAAAGTCTTTCATTGCACTCGACGATTTTGTGTAAGTATTTACCGGATGAAATGGGGGATGAAGACAAGAACGTTGAAAAGAAATTGATTAGACCGGTCCCCCGTATCTGCTGGGAACTACAATAAGTGCGACGCTCAGATTTTTTTTGAATTTTGCACACATGTCAACCATGGGGCATATATCAATTTCTGAAAATTTTTGCCCGCGCTTTGCGGGCGCAGCCGAGATATTCAACAATCTTTGCAACCGAGAGAGTACGGGAAACGCGGAGAGCGGTCAGAGAGAAAAACTTTTTTGGCCGTACCTTTGCCTGTTTAAGGCGGGAAACGTGATTTTTAATAGAAACATTACTGTTTACAGTTGAAACAAAAATGTGAAATTTTTATGCCAAAATTTGCAAAAAAGTATCACATTTCGCCAACTCTCGATCCGAAAATCTCGGTCGTTTCTGCAAAACGCGAGCTGGAAGTCTCGCATATGTCTTAAAAAAACTGTTCTAAATTTGTGCCAAGTTTTTTCAAAATCCAAGCATCGGATTGGAGTGCTACACAGGATTCGAAGACAAAAAGATCCGTTATTTTCTTCGAGCTCTCCCAGATGTGCTGACAAACCGATGCCTCGGATTTTGAAGCGCGAATTCGTCAAGGATAGCTTTCTAAAAAACGATGGCAGACATGTTGCGTTTCTTTGGTTTACATCCGCTTCTGGGCATATAGATCTTTGCTCACACCTATACTATATAGCACCAGTCCATACATCTAGTGCCATATAGGGTAGTGTTTCTGCAAAAAAAATCATTTTTTTTTCACAAAGAACTGGCAGAGAGAAGCTTTCCGACGCGATACTGGCATATTTGTGGCCAAAAAGCGGTTTGCTTTTAGATCGCTCTCTGCATTTTGCGTACTCTCTAATCATCACAAGCTTCATATCTATTTCTACCGTAGAGAGTAATGTTTCCGCAAAAAATCAGGGCTTTCCGCGCAAAAATTGGAAAGATATCGCTAAAAAATGTTTTTCTCTCCGACCGCTCTCCGCGTTCCGCGCACTCTCTCGGCCGAAAAGATTGTTGAATATCTTGGCTGCACCTGCAAAGCGCAAGCTAAAATTTTCACAAAATTGGCCTATAGGAGTCCGTTCGCCAAGTCGCTAGAGAGATTTTGGGTGTTTGCACTGTGCAAAAAAATTTAAGGTGCAAACGACAGCCGAAAAAAGCCTAATGCACGGTGCAAAGAGAAAGAAATTGCACAGTGCAACGTGAACTTTTGTGTTTGCACAGTGCATCACTCCAGCGTCTTAACGAAGGGACTAGTATATAAGTGGGGTTGGAATTTTTGGCAAAATCGTTGAGACCAGTTCTCGACCGCAGCCCTCATTGATGCGCCTCATTCTTCAGGAGTTTCAAGAGTTTCGCCGAATACATCAAATTCCTGTTGACCAATGACGAAGCTTACGCCGAGCATTTAATGTGGAAATACGACTACGAACGACGCATCACACGTCCGACCAATCAGTTTTGCAAAATTTGTGAATATGTGAGGACGAACAAGATCGTCAAGAGTTACAAAAACATGACTGAATTTTGGAACCACAGAAGAGATTGTGATCGGCACTTCACTGAGAATTTGTTAAAAAATAACAAAGCCTTTTTGGACCCAATGAATTGATAGAAAATGTTGGCTATTAGAATAAATTTACGGGTAATCTGAACTGCTTTGGTATGCAAAAAAAATCTCAGTTTAAAGGGACAGTACAACTAAACGGTCTCCCCGAATATAGTTGGAAATACTGTTTTTGAAGATTATAATCAAAGACTTCAATTTTGTCGTGTTAAATCGCCAGTATAACTACTTTTGGATCTCGCTTTTTACCGCGTGGAAACGAAATGTCCAAAAAGTTCCTTCGTCTTCCGTACCAATAACAACAAAAAAAATAATGGTGACATTCTACATGCTTACTAATTAATATTTTACTGTTTGCAATTTCGCCGCCTTTGTTTTCGCTGCAGGACATAAAAAAACTTTTTTGACATTTCGTTTCGAACGCCGTAAAAAAATAAAATTTTGGGAAAATGAAAAATTTTTGGGTGACAAGTCGTCTTTTCAGCCATTAAAAGCACTGTCAAAATGTAATTCTTGTTGCCCAGCACAGTACCAAAACGATTACCTATGAATTTCTCTTTACGGCTTGGAAGACGAAATGTCACATAATTTTTTGTTCTCCCATGCTTTTAAAACAAAGTAGAAATAATATAATAATATTTGGCAATCCATTTGATTTCTCTTGAACCATTATCAATTCCGTTTTCGACGGGGGACCGCAAAAATTCTGTGACATTTCGTCTTCTAAGCTGTAAAACCGACACTCAAATGTAGTTGTTTTGGTTCTTTAACCTTTACATATTTTCCTTTGTTTATACACAACAAATTTTGTATTATGACATCAAAAGAGTTAGAAATTATTCAAAATTTTAAAAAGACTAAAAACAGCAAAATTAGCAGGCAAATGGAGATCAACTTTGAAATTCAAAACACGCGGCAAAGACGGAAATAGTGACAGTAAGATAATTTGTCATTAAAAATAAACAAAAATTAATTTTTTGAAGTTTTGAGGAAATGGAAAATAGGAAATTTACATAACTTTCCTCAAAGATCAGAGAATACTAGTACGTTCGCAAAGTCGCTGAAGTGATTTCAGCGACATGCACTGTGCAAAAACAAAAATTCCATTTGCACTGTGCAATTTCTGGCTTTTTGCACCGTGCATTAGGCTTTTTTTGGCTGTCGCTTGCACGCTGACTTCGCACAGTGCAAACACCAAACATCACTCCAGCGACTTTTCGGACGGACTAGTAAAAATGCAGCGTAGAGAGTTTAACGTCGCCCAACTGAACTCAAATCATGGTCCAAGGGAAATAATTGCCGTAGAATTGCCTGGGATCCGCATTCTTCCGCAGGATCTCACGAGCCGTCTCTCTGTCAACTGTGCGATTCTCTTCGACGAAATCTTCGGGAGTGTCGACCGAGTTCAAAAGCTCTGCGGTTTTCTGAAACCATGCCAAATATTTTGGGTCTAAATTCATTTCTTTACTGATCAAGTTATCAATGTTTTAGGGTAATATCGATGTTGTAAACTTTGTTGGTTTCTACTAGTATATTCATAAAGTGCATGAATTTTGTCGCTTTCCGCACTGTGCAGGGGCGCAGCTAGGGGGGAGACATGGAGGTACCCCCCTCCCAGCCAGAGGTCGAAGAAACAAACAAATGAAAAGGGGGGGGGGGGGAAAGTACGGTAATTTTATTTCACAAGTGCCTGTGGTCCAAAAACCTACCCTCCTCCCCAGCCCGACCTCCTCAGCTACGCCCCTGGCACTGTGCACAAAAAACCTCCATTCTGCACTGTGCATTTCACATTTTTGGTTTTCGCACTGTGCAATCGGAATATCGCTGCAACTTTTGAATTTATCCCTCCCGTTTTGTGCGTTCTCGCCTACCTTCTCGAGATTTGTCTGATATTCGGGACGATGCTTGAAGAATTGCTCCAGATGGACGGGCTGCTGCCAGTTATAAGTGATCAACGCTTCCGACGTCGCAACAAACACAAGCACCGCCAGAAACCCAACCAGTAAGTGGGACATCTCGTGGATCTCTCTGCAAATGGATTACGGTAATTTTTGAAGACCGCGTTGTGAGCTAATGTCGTTAAAGATTCCATTAACATGGGGAAATAATAAAAATACAGGGTAGAGCTTTGTAAAAAACCTTTTTAGCTTTTACAAGTCCATCCGGGAAGTCACTGGAGTGATTTGTGAGCCTGCACTGTGCAAAAAAAGCCAAGGTGCGAGCGACAGCCGAAAAAAGCCTATTGCACGGTGCAAAAAGCAAGAAATTGCACAGTGCAAAGGAAACTTTTGTTTTCGCACAGTGCATATCTCCGAAATCACTGCATCGACTTTACGAGCGGACTAGAAACAAGTCATCGCATGACTTCGTAAGGCAAATTCAAGCCTTAAGAAGGCCTGAAATTTCAGCCTCTCCTTTTACGCAGTAATTTAAGCAAACATCATTTCTAAAAACCAATTTTACAGGTTGGAATGCCAAAGTGTTTTTCATTGTAAAGGGCTCGAAAAACGCAATTGAATGTGTAATTAATTGCTTAAATAAATTTGGGGTAGTAATTACAAATCTAATGCGCATTTGGATTTGTAATTACTAGGTTTATAGGGGCCTATATATTAATAACAACACAAGATGCCTTAAAGGGCCAAAACAGCTACTTTTAAATTGCGCTTTTACGGCGTGGTAACGAAATGTCCAAAAAGCTTCTTTGTCTACTGTACCAATAGCAACGGAAAAAAGTAATGGTGAAATTCGACGTGTTTACTGGTAATAATTTTACCGTTAGCAACTCTGCCGTCTTTGTTTTCCCTACAGGCATAAAAATACTTTTTTGACATTTCGTTTCACACGCCGTAAAAAGCGCAATTTAAAAGCAGTTGTTCTGACCGACTCTTTAGATGTCACCATCTCTTCTTACATATACATATCTTAGATAATCTTCAAGATGGCCCTAAGATCTATTATACACACATCTATTATGAATAGGAAAAACGTATGTACCGGATGAGAAAGCGTCCGAATGATGGGCCATTTCCACATCTGTTTTCAAAGAGTTCCGGGAGAAAAAGTCGCGCTTCGGTAATTTTTGCTCCTTCAAATAGTTTCTCCCTACCTAGTTAGAGTGCGGGCAATAGAGGATACAGGATGTGGTACGCAACGCTTTTCGTAGGCTGTTTTTAAGAAAGATCTTATTGAAAGACGGTTGGGAGAAGCGTAGATAAACACGGCATGTCGCTGCAGAGATTTTTGGAGGTTGCACTGTAAAAAAAAGCGTCAGGGTGCGAGCGACAGCCGAAAAAAGCCTATTGCACGGTGCAAAAAGCCAGAAATTGCACAGTGCAAAGAGAACTTTTGTTTTTGCACAGTGCATGTCGCGAAAATCACTCCAACGACTTTACGAACGGATTGGTACTATGTAGAACAAAATTTCGTACTACGGCACTTCAAAAGTGCGTAGACGTTTTTTCACGCCGCACAGTGCATTTTTCCTCTTTTTGCACGGTGCGCCGGCTTTTTTGAAGCATTTTGCCCTGTGCAAAACTCCGGGCGCCAACACAGCGACGCACTAAAATGTCTATTGCACAGTGCAAAAGGTCAATTGCACTGTGAAAAATGTGCACTGTGCGGCGCGCGACAGAAGGTCTACTCACTTCTGAAAGCCGGCCAAAAAATCTTGACATGTCCGCACTGTGCGACGTCGCGCGAAAACCTTTCCGAGAATCTTCAAACGGCGACAAAATAAAATTCAGAATGCACGACGATCACGGAAAGTGCAAAATAAATTTTCTGAAAGCAATGTCGCGCTCTGAAACTGCACCATGCCGATTGTTGTTCGTTATTTTGTCGCGCAAAGCCATTTCGCGATGCCTGTGCGAAAACATATCAAGACTTTTTGGCTCTGGCTACAACTAACAATTCCAGAGGTCTCAACGGCCACTAAATCACACAACGAAACGTTTTCATAGCGAACGAATTTTCTGATCCTTATAATTCGTTCTTCTGAGCTTTACTAAAGCTCAGAAGTATTTTACTAAAGCTCAGAAGTATTTTACTAAAGCTCAGAAGTATGTATAAAATCAACAAATGTAGGAATAAAATCCTAATTTTATCTGCAAATTGCTGCCTAAACAGTATTAGGCGTGTCCTAAATGTAGGATACAAAAGCTGCGTCTAATCCAACGTTAATCAGCTGGATTAGACCCAAAACATGTTGGGAATTACATTTTCAGAAACTCTAAATAAAAGCGCCGCTTTTATTACATTCGCTGGTAATTTGCTTGAAAGCCCTAAACGTATATGGAATATTGCCATCTCAAGCGGAACTAAAATAGCAACAAGCTCATAATAAAGCTGTAGAATTTTTTGCTCTTAAAAATACTGCTCCTTATAAGGAAAGGTTTCCGACGTTCATATCTTTGTTTAACTTTGGGAATAGGCCACATACTAGTCCGTTCGTAACGTCGCGGGAGTGAATGCCGCGACATGCACTGTAAAAACACAAAAGTTCCTTATAACGGTGGTCACAGAAGAACTTGCCTCGAACTTCTTCCGATGACGCAAAAATCAGTGCAAAAATTGGTCAGCACCGATTTTTATAATTTATTGCCCACTTAATGATTTCAGATATCGGTGCAGACTTAAAAAATCGTCCGAAACTGCCTTTAAAGGGACAGTGCAACTACTTTTGAAGCGCGCTTTTTACGGCGTAGAAACGAAATGTACAAAAAGTTTCTTCGTCTACTGTACCAATAACAACAGAGAAAAATAATAGTGACATTCTACATACTTGCTAATGATTATTTAACTGTTTGCAACCATGCCGCTTTTGTTTTTGCTGCAGGATATAAAAAATTTTTTTTGACATTTCGTTTCACACGCGGTAAAACACGCAATTAAAATGTAGCTGTTCTGGCGCTTTAACTGTTGAATAAATTTCAAAAATTGTTGGAGACAATTCTTGTACTGATCTTTGCTTCATCGGGAAAAATTTAAGGTAAATTCTTCTGTGATCACCCGTACCAATTGCTACTCTTTAGACCTGAACGAGTGCTCTTAGTACTCAGATTTTCGACGTACTGTATGTTTTGTGAAGACGAAAAATGCCATTTTTACTCGTTTTAGGCGAAAACGAAAACAAAAAATTAGATTTTTTGGGGACTTTCGGATGATTTCGCCAATTGAAAAGAGATATAATGATATAACATGTTGTTTGTAATTTTAGTCCGTTTGTAAAGTCGCTGGAGTCATTTTAGCGACATGCACTGTGCGAAAACAAAAGTTCCCGTTGCACTGTGCAATTTCTTGCTTTTTGCACCGTGCAATAGGCTTTTTCGGCAGTCGCTTGCACCTTGACTTTTTCTGCACAGTGCAAATATAAAAAATCATTTTAACGACTTTCTGGACGCACTAGTGACAGTGCGCAAAATTACGAGACTCGACCACGTGAACGTGAAAAGTTTGTTTAAAACTTCTCCCTTGCCACAGGGACGAGTTTAATTTTTTGTAGAAAAATTATATATATACGTTGCAATAGCAATTGAATCTAAAATCGGCCCACGTCAGTACCCCCTTCTTTAGTAAAGTGTCGTATGAAACAAAAAGCTTAATGTGTAATTTCAACATTTCCTCAGCAGTTTAGCAGTCCAAAAACCCACTTCCAAGAAGTTTCCAGCCCATAAAATTGTAAAGTGCTTAGCGCCGCAAATTACCCACCTCATCAGCAGTAGAGTCACGAAATGCCGGTTACTCAACATCACTGTGAGAGGTGATAGCCAACAAAAACAACCGTTCTTTGGAGATGGGATGATACAAAGATTGAGGAAATATATAAATAGATATTGAGGAAGTAATGACATCATACGTCAAATCGAAAAAGCTAGAGGCAGGGTCTCATCAAGCTAAATCTCTCTAGTCCCGAAATAAATTATTTAGAACTGTAGTTCGCGTTTTTGTTGTCATAACCGAGATACTCAACGACCTTTGCGGACCAGACACCATGGAAAAGACAGTCAAAAAGTGCGGAGCTCCCAGCCGTTTTTTTATTATATATATTTTCGGTTTCATTATGGACCCCATTCAACAAGACTGTAGCTGAATACGCAACCTATTTGTTTATATGCCAAGAAATTCAAAATGCTTTTCTGGAACGTCAAAGGAATTAAGAAATTGGGTTGAACGGTTCAATTGCTTTGCTCAGAACAGCGAATTATTCTGGCGCAATACCAAGCCGAAGTTTGTTTACCAACCACACAAATTTTGTATTAATATTTACAGGCCATGTACGTTACTCACAAAAGAATCATAAACAAACAAGGGCATTGGGCATTTTAGCACACGTTATGCAGAGAGAGCCGAGATATTCAACGAGCTTTGCGGCCGAGAGAGAACGCGAAACGCGGAGAGCGGTCACAGAGGAAAACGCTTTTTGGCCATAACTTTGCAACTTTGCCAGAAAAAAAAATAATTTTTTGTAGAAACATTACCCGCAATAGTAGAAATAGGCATGAAACTTTTTATACCAAAATTTGCAAAAAGTGTCACATCTTCGCAACTTTGGACCTAAAAATCTTGGTTGTTTCTGCAAAGCGCGAACTAGAAGTCTCGCATATGTCTTAGAAAAAATAATTCTAAATTTGTGCCGAGTTTCATCAAAATCGGAGTGTCGCACACAAAATACTTCCCCTCCTGTAAGTGAGAAATGACGAATTGGAAAATCTCCCCGAGAAATCTCAAATGTCATCTTTCCAAATAACAAATATCTGTCTACTAAGGTCAGATTACCCTTTGAATTTGCGGGAATTGCATTGACAGCGCAAAAAATACGCGAGAAAGTTTGGATATAAGTTCTAAAGCACATTGTAGACACCAGAAATAGTGCAAGGCAAAATACGTTGAGCTGTTGTCAGTGCGTTTATATGAACTTTTGCTAGCCCGTTCGCAAAGTCGCTATAGTGATTTCGGCGACATGCACCGTGCAAAACAAGTCCAGGTGCGAGCGACAGCCAAAAAACGCCTATTGCACGGTGCAAAAAGCAAGAAATTGCACGGTGCAACGGGAACTTTTGTTTTCGCACAGTGCATTTTGCTAAAATGACTTCAGCAACTTTACCAACGGACTAGAATGACAAACAACATGTTATATCATTATATCTCTTTTCAATTGGCGAAATCATCCGAAAGTCCCCAAAAAATCTAATTTTTTGTTTTCGTTTTTGCCTAAAACGAGTGAAAATGGCATTTTTCGTCTTCACAAAACATACAGTACGTCGAAAATCTGAGTGCGAAGAGCACTCGTTCAGGTCTAAAGAGTAGCACTTGGAACAAAAAGTTCTAAAGACGAGGATTATCGACTTTTTTTACAGTCAAAGACCTCTTCATTAATTTTTAACAGATTCCGTTCGAGTTGACGAGTTTTGAAGCCCCTCAGAGAGTTGGTAATGACTCCAGCGTGCAAAGAGGTAAATGTACAGAAGTGCTAGGCGGGCCAAAAATTCTAGACATGTCCGCACCGTGCGCCGTCGCGCAACAAGGCGGCGAGTAAAGTTTACGGTGCGTTGACATCTTATACGATCAAAATTTTGTTTGATTTTTTCAAAATGATGGGTGACATTTTATACGATCAAAATTTTACTTCATTTCTTTAAAATGAAGTGTGTACTTTCATCGTATAAAATGTCACCCTTCATATTAAAAAAATTAAGTAAAATTTTCATCATATAAAATGTTACCCCTCATTTTGAAAAAAAAACCGGACTCTTCGGTACAGCGGGACTCTTCTTTTGGCGGGACTATTCGCCTGCGACGCTTTGCGACGCCGACTGCACTGTGCGAAAACATGTCAAGACTTTTCGGCCCACCTAATGCATAAAGTATTATATAATAAAAAAAGAACTGAAAAAATGAAAGGAAGTGTTTTGTTGATGAATAAAAAAAGAAAAGAAAGGGGGAACATCGGACAAATTCAAAATAGGTGTACTGTATGATCGTAAAGTCTACATTAGAAAATTACTGCTAACAAGGGAAGGATTCGAAATGCGACGCTCAGATTTTCAATAAACACGACAGGCATTGGTCACATATCAATTTCTGAAAGTTTTAGCCCGTGCTTTGCGAAGGCAGTTGAGATATCCAACGATCTTTGCGGCCGAGAGAGTACGCAAAATGCGGAGAGTGGTCAGAGAGAAAAACATTTTTTGCCATATTTTTGCAGGTTTAGTGCGGAAAAAATTGATTTTTTGTTGGAGAGATACTTTTCATGCCAAAAAAGGCACGATTTTGCCAACTTTCGACCTAAAAATCTCGGTCGTTCCCGAAACCCGCGAACTAGAAATATCCCATATGTACTAGAAAATATAATACTAAATTTTTGCCTAATTTCATTAAAATCTGAGCGTTGCATAGGATGTGGACTATTGAAAAAAAAGTTCGCAAACAGATCGCTTCAACCAGAACTTGAAAATTTTAAAATAACTATATATACTATATTACTATCTATAGAGTAGACAACAAGGCCGTAGCTGAGGAGTCGGTCTGGGGGGGGGGGGATATGTTTTTGGATCACAGGAAGAAAAAATTTTACCTTACTCCCCCCCCCCTTACCCCATTTTATTTTTCTTCGCCGAGCCCTGGCTGGGGTCGGCGAACCCTCCCCCCCCATGCCCTCCCCCCCTAGCTACGCCCCTACTAGCCAACAATGAGTTTTGATTGGTTCCAAACAAAAAAAAGAGAACTTTTGACATAAGCAGTTTATGGAAGGAACATATCATGCCACTTGATAAAATCCTTAGGGACAGAAGATTCTTAAATCGACGCAGTTCACAAACAAACCAATATCAATGTAAAATGGCCTTTATACCTCTAAAATAAATAACACATCCTACAAAAATCCGCGATTCAACCGTCGCTGTAGTGGCCCTTTACGAAATCATCGTCTTATTACTCGATTAGAGCGTCAGAAAAGTGCAAGAGGAAGGAGAAAGTTCAAACGAAACCTCAAAGCCGGCGTCAGTGCGTCTTATCCGTTCTGTCGTTCCATTCCCGGCAGCAGCCATTTTTTTGTATCACCAAGAAAAGTTCTAAATTTAGTCTCAAGATGCCGGATTAACTAAGCCTTCTGAAGTCTCAAGGATCAACTTTACAACAAGAAGAGCAAATTAAAACTAGGAAATATAATGTCTTAGTGTTGACAAGAGATATATTTGTAAACATCGGACGTCATATTTTAAGGCAACTATCAAAAAACGTAAAAAATGATCATGCAAGACGTTTTTAGCTGTTTTGAGGGCCTTGAAGACTATAATGCCTCACCATAACACGATAATAAAGGACTTGCGCAAAGAAAATTGAATTTTAGCGGGTATTGTTGAAAATAATGCATGTTCAAAGGGGTCATCGAGCTAAATGTGGCTAAATAACTTGTTTTTTACACGGGAAAAGTGCCAAGTGCGAGTCTCAGATTTCGGTGCACAAATTTAGATAAGTTTTTTCTAAGACTGTTGCAAGATTCCTATGTCGCGCTTTGCAGAAACGATCGAGATTTTTAAATCGAAAGTTGACGAAAATATGACACTTTTGTGCAAATTTTTGACATAAAAATTTAAATGATATTTCTACCGTAGAGGGTAACGTTCCCACACAAAATCAATTGTTTCCGCGCAAAGTTGGCCAAGATACGGCAAAAATGTGTTTTTATCTCTGACCACACTCCTAACTTTGCTTGCTCTCTCTGCCGCGAAAATCTGTGAATATCTCTGCTGCAGAGCGCGAGCTAAAACTTTTAAGAATTGAAATAAATGAGGCACGTCAAATCAAAAGAGCAAAGGAGAGGGAACTGTTCAAGTTGGCATTTCGTCACAAATATGGGATCCGAGAGATCTTTTTTGATCGATTTTGTGTCCAATTTGGCAAAGCCCAGGTCGTTTTTGGCAAAAGTTGACCATTTTTAAGCTCTCTGAATCTTTTTGAGATTTGTTTTGACCGAAAAAATCTGAAAAAAAATTTACAAAATAATTTTTCCGATAAACCTTTGAACGAAAAGCCAACTTGAAGAGTTCTCTCCTGGATTTGACGTGTAAGGTAGTCTCTATATATAGAAAATTTAAAGAACATCTCAGCGTCACACTTAGGGCCCCTGTTAAAGGGAGAGCACAGCTATAATAGTTTTGAATCTAGCTTTTTACGGCGTGGAAACGAAATGTCCAAAAAGTTTCTTCGTCTACTGTACCAATAACAACAGGGAAAACGTAATGGTGACATTCTACATGCTTACTAATAATTATTTTGTTGTTTGTATCTATGCCGCCTTTGTTTTCGCTGCAGGACATAAAAAAACTTTTTTGACATTTCGTTTCACACGCCGTAAAACGCGCAATTCAAAAGTAGGCTCTTAAATTATAAATAACTCCGTCTACAAAGTATTAGGATTACAAGGAGAGGCCACCAAACGGTTTTTTTTTATTCATTGAATCCCCGACGACTTCAAATACTCGTAGCCGAACCTAAGTCTTTGACGACCTCTCAACGTCCTGTTTTTCGTTATTTTCCGGCTGATTACATTCTCTTGAGAGCAAATACAAATTTTCTTTGCGTGAATAGCCTTGGGTGGGCCAAGGGTTCGAATTAAAGTTTGTTATTCACTTATTTTTTATATTATTAGGTGGCATGCAAATTCAGCAAGACTTCTGTCGGTTTCAGAATGACTTTAGAAGCTCTGAGAATATTAGGGCAACGCACGTCAAATCAAAGAAAGCAAAAGAGAGGGAACTGTTCAAGTTGGCATTTCGTCACAAATATGGTATTGGAGAAATCTTTTTTGACCGATTTCTTGCCTAATTTGGTAAAAACCAGGTCTTTTTTGACAAAGTTTACCATTATCAAGCTATATGGATTCTTTTCAGACTTTTTTAGACCGGTAATACCTAGCGGGAAATTTTTAAAATAATTTTTCCAATAAATCTTGGGCCGAAAAGCCAATGTGACGAGTTCCCTTCTAAATTCAACGCCCTTTCAAGGGTGAAAAAAGATGATCTTTTCCCAAAATTCTATTAGAATTTCAAATCGGGCCTTCTGCAATTGGGCCTTCTGCTTTTGTTGCACTTGGCCTCAAAATAGCTAGATTATTTGACCATGTTTTACTAGTCCGTTCGCAAGGCCGCCAGAATGATTTTGGCGACATGCACAGAAAAATTCACTTTGCACTGTGCGATTTCTTGCTTTTTGCACCGTGCAATAGGCTTTTTTCGGCTGTCGCTCGCACCCTGAGATTTTTTGCACAGTGCATGTCGCTAAAATCACTCAGCGACTCACCGGAATGCGCACTGTGCTGATTGTTTGTCGCGTAAAACCACTGTGCGACGCCGGTCAAAAAAATGTGGACTTTTTGGCCCACCGAGTACGATTTTCAGAAATATATAACAAACCTCACCTCTAAAATCCTCAACAAGAAAGTTCAAATTCCTTTTTGGAGGGGTGATTTGCGGAATTTTAGCTCAAGATTGAAACTAGAACATGCGAGTCCGTTCGCCAAGTCGCTAGAGTAGTTTTGGCGACATGCACTGTGAGAAAAAAAAAATTCACTACATTTTGAAACTGCTGAGGATGTATAATATTTTAATATCTACTTGATTGTTTTTAGCTATTTCCAAGACCGTTTTACGAAAAGGGACAGCAAAAATTCTGTGACATTTCGCTTCCCAAGCCGTAAAGGCAAGATTCAAATGTCTTGGTCCTTTACCGACCTAAGAAATTGCGTAAACGACTCATAAATATGCCTTCTAACCACTAGTCCGTCCGTAAAGTCGTTGGAGTGATTTCGACGACATGCACTGTGCGAAAACAAATGATTACTTTGCACTGTGCGATTTCTTACTTTTTGCACCGTGCAATAGGCTTTTTTTGGCTGTCCCAGGCACTCTGACATTTCTTGCACAGGGCATGTCGCGAAAATCGCTCCAGCCACATTCTGGGCGGGCCAGTCATAGCAAAGATTCTTCTCTCCTTGTCGCTCAATTTTATATGCCTCCCCCATATTTCAGGGAAAGGCGGTCCAAAATTTAGTGCATCAGCCACTGAAAATCAGAGCCGAAACAGTCACTAACCTCAAACTTGGGTTAATAAACCGAAGATGAATGGTTTTCCCCAGACCTTAACAGAAACGCCCATCTTCTTTATGCTGGGGAAACGCCGGTTTTTGGAGTTAATTCGCTTCTCGGCGAGGCTCTCTCCACTAGTCACGACATGCTTGCTCCCTGACAAAAAATTTGTTTCTCTGTCGCGACGGGTGCCTTGTGCGTACATAGCTTATTATAGCGATTCAGAGGACCCCTTCGGTTCGCCTATTTCTCGTTTTTTTCTGCGCCCTCCTCTTTCGTCCTATTTTCTCACTTTCAAATTTCAGCCAATCAGCGAACGACACGAGAAATTTCTCGCTTCTCTCTGTTGTTTATTCGAATAACCAAAAAATCGATGTGACCAGAAAGAAACAGGGGGCTGGAGGAGCTTTTTTATGAGTTTTTCCAGAAATTTCGTCAGTTCCACTTGGAATTCGTCATAATGAATTTTGCGGCTCATGCAAAACTTGTCATAGCGAGAGTTCCTATATAAAGCGTAGGGAAGGCGTGACGTAAGGACTGGTGAATTTACTTATGGCTCGCAAAGGTATTGACGTCATATTATTATCACAGAAAAATTTTGGGCAATTATTTTTTTATGACTTATCTTTTTATAGTCAAAGTTGATAATGTGCTGATAAAAAGTATATTCTGGAACAAATTTTTGTTTCCATCTTTGATTGATATGATTTTTGTAGGCTAAAGGGCAAAAAAAATTGTTTGTAGCATATGAATCATCAAGCTTTTCTTCGAATTTGCAAAAAATCAATGATTTATATTCACCATGACCATCAAATCATTTTTTTATTAGGCCCCCTTTGTCGCAGGCCGTTTAATTTCGCGACACTTAGAGAAATAATGGTAGAATACATCCAGAATTTTCTAGAAAATGCACGAGGCTTGCACATCCGGCTTCTTTTTTTCTTAATTTTCCAGAAATTTCGCTTCATCATCTGCGAAAAATCCTTCGCGTAACCCACATAGGTCCTGTTGTTTTTCTCCCTCTCTCTCTCTTTAGAGCGCTTTTACAAGTCGACGTGGCGAAGGTCCGATTTCGAAAGGTCCGCTCTTTTTTCGTTCGTATTCAAAGAAGGCCAGTTGAGGGCGCAACCACATACGACGAGTGGTTTGCGAAATTTGCCGGGTTTTGGCCTTAAATTTTACTGTAAATCATTTCTTCTTGCCTTTCCATATCCCTATGCTCCATTTTAACTGACTAAAATACGAATTCCAGCGATTTCCTCCCATGGTGTTACAGTTGACACAAGGTGCCAAGTCTTTCTCCGTCTTTTATTTTTTCTTTTGGGGTTTTTATGGAAATTTCGATCGATTTTCCATTTTTGTATTCCTTTCCCCTTCCATTTAGTTTATATCGGATTGGAATTAATTTTCAGATTGAAATTTTAATGAGTTTTGGTCCGTTGTTGTAGGGTGCGGCCGATTGCATCATTATCAATTCGAGTCTCCCCTTTTTATGTGTTTGTTGGATTGTTTTTATCGAGAATCGCTCCGGTTTTAGGAACTTGCACCCACGGAAAATGTTACGATCTTTCAGGAAACGGAAGGTTGAAGTATAATATTATTCTCGAAGCGGGAGTTGTTTGTTCAACTGGATCATACGGTTTGGTTTGATCCTTCTGGGTATTTATAAGTTTAGAGAGTCGAATTCCTCTCAATTTTAATCTTTCTGTTTAGTTTCGTAGCAGTTTTAGGATCAGGTGGTCAAGTCTAATATAATCTGCAAAAAATGATGGTAGAATGTGCAAATCCTGCTTGAGGAGGCTTGTAATACTTCATCGACACTGTTACGGAACTAGTTTTGCATTTATATGCCTAAAATTGCATATTATTAAGGATTTGCATTGATTTTTCGCTCTCCGAACCTTCACGCTCTAGTATAATATATTTTCTGCTCTTTTGACTCTCTTCTTCCAATCCCAGTTAAAATATTTTGTTTACTATGATACTCTGCTTTGATTATGAACGTTTGGAGCGATACATTCACTCGTGATATTCGATATAAACCGTGCAATAAACAATTATATTCACCATGTCTATCTAATCAGATTTTCTTTCAGATACTGTACATTTCCCCATCTAACCTATCATATTTTATAAGATAATCAACTGGCTGGTCCAGTAATATTTTATTCACATAATCACGCAAACAGCTGTCAACATGGCCAAGTTTTATTTGATCCAAAACCAAACTTTGGTGCCGGCCACTTTGATCACTCCAGCTCGAGTTAATCCACCTGTAAGTGTTGGGAGAGATTTTTTTGGACTTTTTAGGGGATTTGAGTTTGCTTTTTACAGCTTTTGCGAACTTTTTAGGTATATTGAACATCGAAAATATTTATATTATTTTAGCGTCACAACAAAGCTCCATTGCCAGTCGAGACCATCGTCGAAGACCCAGATGTTCTCTTAAAGCCGCAGAAAACCAACAATCAGCCTCGTCGCCGGGAACGTCTCGCTCATTTGACGGCAGAGGAAAAGTTGAACCGACGCAAAATGAAGAACCGCGAAGCCGCTCAGAATGCGCGAGATCGCAAGAAGGAGCAAGGGAAACAAATGGAGGACGTAATCCGACAACTCGCCGCCGAGAACAAGAAGCTCCGAAACGAAAACGCCAAACTCAAGGCGCAAGTGGCTCGATTGACCGGCCCAAGAAGCAGCTACAGCTCGGCCAGCACCGAGTTGGACTTGCCGGGCAGCCCGGACAGCGCGTATGCCAGTAGCTCCACGTCGGCCCTTTCACCCGTCTCCTCCACCAACTCCAGCACTGGGTATCAGCCGGTCGTATACTACGACAAGGGCCAAAACCAAGCCTCCCTCCCCGACTCCCACTATTCCCTTTCAGCCGGCCAAAGCCCCGAGCCGACCCACCCGATTGTCCCGTCTGTTGAGTCTGCAGCACTCCGGATGTCCCTGCCGCGGAACAGGACGATCGGTCGGTTCGACTCCCGGCGATGGCCGGCCACGAGGAGATGGTCCTGGAGCCGTTCGAGGGCGCGGTCGGCCAATACGTCGAGGTGTACGCCGATGATGCTCAGCACGCTGGTGAGTTTGATGAATTTGGCCGGGTCCCGGTCCAGTGCGCCGCCGACTTTGACTTCCAGCCCTGTCCCAGCTACGAGAGCAGTCCGAGTTACGAGTCCGCGAAGAGTTTTGAGGCCAACGCCGGCTTTGAAGCCGGCTACGAGCCAGTCCAAGAGTTCCCGACTCCAAGCATTGAGTTCCAGGCCAACCCTCAAAAGGAAGGCTTCGCGGACCTGCCGGCCTTTGACGATCTGGTCCAAAGCGACTTCCTCGACGAGCTCTGCTCCGAACTGGGAATTTACCCCGCCCAGGAAGAGACCACCCCCTATCTGAACGACATCGACATGGACAGCCAGAACCTGTTTGACTGGTGCGACAACATGTAAACAAGGAATGGATAATATAATCGATTGATTTTGACCAAACCTTTTGTTTGGCCGTCTCTATTTTGTTGTGTAATGAGCGTTTATGTTGTTAGATCCTAGTTTACATCGAATTGTTTCCAGTAGAAGGCGCAGTTTTTGCATTAGGGCCTTTTATTTATTTATAGTCTCAATTTTAACACCCATTTTGATTGAATCAAACAAAAAATATTTGTGCAAAATACAAAAAATATCATAAAAAATATGTTGTAGTACTAAGCAAATGTACATGATAAATAAATGATTGCATCAGCGAAAGATTCGGCCTTTGGATTGATTATTTTTTCAAGAATTATCTAAATTTCGCCTATATTGAATTGAAAAATCGATAATTTTTAGAGGATATAACAATTTATTTTAACAAACTCTGATACAGTCCTTTTAAGTAGCAAAAATGCTTGAAGTTGGGGGGCAGACCATGCTTCTGTCGATAAGCAGACTCGGTCTTAGTGTATTGCGTCACACGGAAAAAGTTCTGGTCGATTAGCGCTACGTTGTCGCCGTCGATCTGAAATGTTTTTTTGGGTAAAATTTGTTTTTTGGCGGCAGTTCAAATTTGAATTTTTGGTGGTCGTGTTGTTTTCTGTTGTTCCACAAAAGTTTTACCCAAAATTTGACCCTTCAATTTTCGTGGAACTTTGCACGTTTGCTCATAACAGCCCAGGTGCTAGTCCGGAATGTCGCTGATATGATTTTTGGCGTTTGCACTGTGCAAAAAAGTCAGCGACAGCCGAAAAAAGCCTATTGCACGGTGCGAAAAGCAAGAAATTGCACAGTGCAAAGTGAATTTTTGTCTTCTCAGAGCGCATGTCGCAGAAATTACTCCAGCGAGTTTACGGAGCGTCCAGTAGTTGTGTCGAAAAGCCAAATCCCCTCAGCCAGCACGGTGTGAGAACTTGCGCAAAAAGGGTGAATTTGTATTGTGCAAAATGCATATTTTCGCCTAGCGATCAAAAGTCTACGCACTTTATGAAAGTACTAAAAAGATTTAAAACTGGGAAAAATACTAGGCCGTCCGGAACGTTGCTGGTGTGATTTTTGACGTTTGCACTATGCAAAAAAGTCAGCGGGCTAGCGACAGCCGAAAAAAGCCTATTGCACGGTGCAAAAAGCAAGAAATTGCACAGTGCAAAGTGAACTTTTGTCTTCTCACAGTGCATGTCGCAAAAATCACGTCAGCGACTTTATACGGACGGGCTAGTATTAACCGCTGAAAAAATTTGGCTTTTAGAATTCTGCGCGAAAAAATGTTTGCTTGGTTAAAACCTTGTTTTCTTGGTTGAAACCTTGTATTCAAAATTTCTCACAAAGAAGGGATATTCTGTTATGCCGGAAAGGTGTGCAAAATTTAAAGAAAATCTGAGCGTCGCACTTGAGACACTCCAAAACGTTAATGGGCAGCTGCTTTTGAATCGGGCGTTTTTTACGGCGTGCGAAAGCCGTCAAACTTCTCCTGTAAATAGGAAGGGTTAAGGTCCCTCGTAGCCAGTTAACTCTCAGTAAATTTTTGTTTGAGAACTTACTCTACCCTCCGTCGAGAAGCGTATATCCTCCGGGAATGTGGTGAACAGCACATGCACTAGTTTTTCTCCATTCATTCCTCGGACATTGTACTCGGCCACTTCGATTTCGCTATTATTATGAAGACGGATTGGCACACAGGAGTTTGTCAAGTTGTTTTGGGCAATGTAGTCGTTCATGGAGTCAATTGCGAGTTGCGCAATTTTCCTGCCCACTTCCGTGTTTCGCTCTCGTTTTGCTATTTGCTTGCACATACAGTACAAGAAAGGGATGCGAAGGGAGTGGCAGTTTCGGGGTTGGGGGAGTTGTCGCAATAAGGACGAGCCGAGATCGGTACTTTGAGTTGTTGGATGATATCGGTAGGAGGTTGAGGTGGTTTGGAAGTTCTGAAAAGTAAAGCGGTTATTGGTGGGCATATTCAGCCAGTATGTAAGAAGCCAGAACAGCTACTTGAATTGCGCTTTTTACGCAGACATGGCAAATCGGGCCGGGCTTAGGGTAAAAGGTAGGCCCGGCCCCGCCCGTTTTCAGAATTTTCGAAGCCCGGCCCGGTGAAGTTTACAGGTTGTAAAATTTCGTTTTATCTTTATTTATCTTCCAGAAATCCCATGACTTCAAAATATTGAAAACTGCACGTTGCAAACATACAGGAAACGATTTGTCTTCGCGGTTAGGCAGAAAACCCGCCAAACCACCTTTTCTGTCGAAAGCAAAATCTTGTTTTCGCAGAAAACCAACAAAGCCCGGCCCGGTAAAAGGTAGGCCCGGCCCGTTTTCAAAATTTCCAAAGCCCGGCCCGGTTGCCATGTCTGTTTTTACGGCGTGTAAACGAAATGTCCAAAAATTTTCTTCATCTACTGTTCCTATAACAACGGAACAAAATAATGGTGACATTCTACATGCTTACTAAAAATTAGATATTGAATCAGCGAAATAAAGTTGGTGTGGCCGAAAGTTTTTGTCTCCTGCCACGAAAACATTCGGCACAATTGCAAGAGTAAAGTAATTTTTTGTAAGCATGTAGAATGTCACCATTATTTTTTTCCGTTGTTATTGGTACAGTAGACGAAGAAACTTTTTGGAAATTTTGTTTCCCAAGCCCAGACATGGCAAGGGGGCCGGGCTTTGGAAACGGGCTCGGCCCCTTTTTTCAAAAAAAAAAAATTTGTCTTGCAATGAAAAATTTAAGTGCCAAATTTTTTTGGCATTTTGTTGTAATTTTTTCGCAAAAAAAATTTTTTGACTACGGTTGTTTAAAGTTTCTCTTGCTTTCTCTAGGATTTCGACGATGGATTTGACAATCGAGCAGCCCATCTGAAGTATTATATTCACTCTTATGACATGAATACCTATCGTTCGATTTTTCGACCTTTAAAAAAATCAAATAAACATCAAAATTTCGGACAAAAAATTTCAGGTTCTGATTATCATTTCCGAATCTTCAAATTTTTGATGTTTTTCAGCTTTTTGCATATCTTTCCAATATCTGAACATCTTTTTTGCCGAAAGACAAATCATGGATAATATAAAAAAAAATCAACAATATCTTGGGTATAGGTTGATCGATTTTTTAATTTTGAAACGTTTTTGGACTAATTTGAGTACTGCGAACAACGCCATGATGTTAGTTTAAAGTAAAAACTTTAAACAAAAAAAAGGGCCGGGCCGGGGGGCCCAAAGGGCACCGGGCCCGGCCCGTTTTGCCATGTCTGCCCAAGCCGTTAAAAGCGCGATTCAAAAGTAGCTGTACTGGCCTTAAGGTAATATTATCAAAATTAGTCATCAGAGACTTCCGGACTACATTAGAGAACCTACTAAGTAGCCAGATCAAAAACCTCCTTCTACCGAGTACAGACCTCTAAGATATCTATAAAAGTGGCGTAAACATCATGATGGGTGACCAATTGTCTGGCATTATGCCTGATGACCTCTTGAGCCGCATGACTCTTTCTGAGATGTTTGGGCAAGATCATTGTTAACATCGGGTTATTGTCTTCCAAATGACCGGCGATTAAGTCGCGAATGGTCCCATGTTTTGGTCCGTGGTCGGCCATCAACAGCACAAACGAGTTGTCGAGCTGAAAACAACGTTGAAATCCCAGTCTTTTTCCTTTACATTTTCGATGTTCCGCTTGAAAAAGTCGGCAAACTCGTCGTCCACTTCGAACAGCGCGTTTTGGTATTCGTGGACTAGGTGCGTAATCCAGGTAATGGAAAACTGAGCCTCGTCTCGGTAGAGATTTATAAAGTCGTTGACGCCTTTTAGCAAAGGTTGATGCTTACGAGTGCAGTAGCCGTCAAAATGCTCTCTGAAGGTTTGCCGACCGTTGGCTTCGTCGAAATAATACAAATCTGGCCGTGAAATATCATAATAGCCACTTCTTCGTCCGTAGGCACTAAAATTGGCGGCGAAATTAGAACTTGACACGCAGCGGCGAGTAAATTTCGCCTAGTACTATATGCTTGTTTTCAAGTTTATCAAGGATTCGGCAAAGGCTAGGCGGAAGCTGCCCTTGTCGAAAGCCCCCCACCGAATAAACCTATAATATTTTCGCGCCGGCCGAGTAAATTTTTGTCTTTCTTGAGCAAAAACAAGTGTTTTTGGAGCGCTTGCCTGAGCGCCAAGAAATCGACCAAACAAAACCGGCACATTTTTCTTAACACCCTGTAGTATTCGGTCCGGAAAGTCGCTGGAGTGATTTTTGGAGCTTGCACTGTGCAAAAATAAGTCAGGGGTTTGCACTGTGCAAAAATAAGTTAGGGGTTTGCACTGTGCAAAAATAAGTCAGGGGTTTGCACTGTGCAAAAATAAGTCAGGGGTTTGCACTGTGCAAAAATAATCCGAAAAAAGCCTATTGCACGGTGCAAAAAGCAAGAAATTGCACAGTGCATGTTGCGGAGATGAACTTGGTACGTCAATCCAGCTGATTTCCTGAACCGTTTAGACGTTTCGTCCACAGACTATCGGTTGACGAAAAGATTTTAGATATAAAAGTTCTTTGGGAAGGATTTTTGGTGGACCCAATTGGTCTCAAAAAATCAACAAAATTTTTAACGTTTCTGACAAAGAGCAAGGTTTTGTCTCCGCTAACCAAGAGAAAACAGCCAAAGATTCTTCTCCAAAATTCTGTTTGTGACGATGGTCAGGAAATACCTTCCTCACGTAGACATGGCTCCCGGGCCGTGCCGGGCCATTTCAATTTTGCCTTGGTCCGGCCCGTCGCTATCAAGTCGCCCGGCAAATGTAGCGTAACTGAGATAGAATGAAAGAAAAATTTAGAAAATTGGTGTAAACCTTTTGAAAATGTCGTAGATAGTCGTGTATAATTTCTCTGCCTGTACGATGGGGTTTGACACCTTATTTTTGTTCGCTACCCCAATTTTTGCTTCCAGACTCAGAATTTTAGGTATTAGGGGCCGATTCGGACCGAGCCGTTGCAAATTCCCGGGAGCTATGTCTAGCTTCAGCTACGCTGGGTCGTGTCCGGCGATTTTACTGGCGAACTAGTAGGATAAAATTAAAAAAAGGGTGATTTTATCTGCCGAGTTCATCGCTTTCGTAAATCAATTCGCGATCTTCGTCGAATCCGAATTTCCAGTTCTGCGAAATCGGCTAAAATCTTATCTTTCCTTCATTGCAACTCACTTTAGCCCGTGGTCAGGTAGCTCGTGAGTTGCGGAACATCCCTGTCTGCATTTGTAGACGTAGGCGTCGTCTTCGGCTAAGAGTGTACGATAGTTGCGTTGCTTGAACATGGAGAGAAGAAAGGGTTTGGTCGCATTTGCTCTGGGCATACCCGGTCCCCACACGGTCTCCTCAACGTCAAGCGGTTGGAGTCCTGGAACATCACAATACAACGTTTACATACATATATATATATTGTTAGTATTTTCATAGAGTGCATGGATTTTGTCCGCACTGTGCACAAGAACCTCTATTTCGCACCGTGCATTTGACTTTTTTTTTAGGGTTTACACTGCGAACATATCGCAGCGATATAAGCAAGTTTCAACTACGTCGCTGCGTCGGTGGCTAGAATTTGCACAGTGCAAAAGGTTTTTTGGAGGTTTGCACTGTGCAGAAAGGGGAAAATTCACTGTGCCGTTGCGATAAGCGTGGGAAAAGTGCAAAGCGCACCGTGCAAAAGAGAAAAAAAGTCAATGCACTGTACGAAAATACGAAAAGTTTGCATGGAAGCTTTTAAGCTTAAAGGGCTAGAACAACTCGATTGCACAGTGCAAAAGGTCAAATGCACTTTGAAAAATGTGCGCGGTGCGACCCGCGACAAAAGGTCCATGCATTTTTGAAAAGCCGTATTAGCATTAAACTTACAATACAGCTACTTTTGAATCGCGCGTTTTACGGCGTCTGAAACGAAATTTGTACAGTAGACGAACTGTCTTTGTCTACTGTACCAATAACATCCGAAAAAATAATGGCTACTTTCTACATGTCTAATAGTAACAGTTTTACTGTTTGTAACTCTGCCGCCTTTCTTTTTGCTGCAGGACATAAAAAACCTTTTTTTGACATTTCGTTTCAAACGCCGTAAAAAGCGCAGTTCAAAAGTAGGTGCTCTGGCCTTTCATAAGATAAAGTGTGAAAAACGTTTTACCAAAAAGAAGCGCTGCGGCGTTGGGAACGCTTCCCATTGCAACCTTGTTCAAGAAAGGGAAGGAAATCGCTTCGAAATCATCCGTTAAAACTTTCTGAGTTTTCTTCATCGACCGGATGTAATTAGGGAATGAAACGGTATCCAGAATGATGATGTGAACGCTGGGAGCTTCTTTCGAACTTTTTCTCTGGTTCTTTCTGAAATTTTGTCGTCGCTATTTTTGACGTTTGGCTACTAGCATTTCCGTAAAGTGCTTCGTTAGGCGAAAAAATGCATTTGCGCAGTGCATTTCATCTTTTTGGCGCATGTTTTTGCTGCTCCGTTCAATAATCGCCACGATGTAAGCTTTTTCCCATGGCTAGGGTTCCGGGCTTTTGGCACTTCGGGGCCCACGGCCCGGCCCCCTAAAAAGTCGGCCCGGCCTTTTACGAAATTGTCAAAGCCGAGCCCGGCCGGGCCCTAGGGAACCCATAGCCCGCCCGGTCCCTGAGGATTTTCAGGGTCAGGCCCAAGGCCCGGCCCCCTAAAAAGTCGGCTCGGCCCTTTTCGAAATTCCCGAAGCCCGGCCCGGCCCTAACCATGTCTGTTCAACTGCGCACATCTGCACAGTGCAGAGCGCGTTTTAAGTTTGCACTGTGCAATGCAAAAAACAGAAAATGTACGGTGCGTGAGCGACAAATGGGGGAAAAAGGGAAAAATAAAGAGAAAAAAGTCTACACGCTTTATGGAAACACTTGTAACAGGGAAACATGGGGGAAAACGATGGGAAAGAGGACAATTATAAAAAATAAAATCATTTTTACGTTTTTTTGGCAAGCCAAAACAAGACTTTGGTGGCCGATCCTCACACAAGCTACATTTGTAGTTTACGCGCGCAGCAGACGTTTGCACAGTGCGAAATGCTCGAAAATGTCGCGCGCACCGTGCAGAAACGAGGCAAATGCACTGTGCGCCGGCGATGAAAGGAAAAAAAAGTCTACGCAATTTATGCAAATGCTAGTAGTAATAGGCGGCCAAAAAGTCTTGACATGTTCGCACAGTGCGCTACTAGCGTTTTCATTAAGTGCGGAGACTTTTTTTTGTCTTTCATCGCCGGCGCACAGTGCATTTTGCCTTATTTTCCCCATTTGTCGCTCAGCACCGTGCATTTTCTTCGTTTTTCGCACAGTGCCAACTTGAAAAGAGGTCTGCACTGTGCAGATGTGCGCAGCGGCGCAGTTGAAAAAAGCTTACATCGCGGTAATTACTGCATGGTGCGAAAACTTGCGCCAAAATGTGAAATGCACTGTGCAAAATGCATTTTTTCGCGTAGCGATCAAAGGTCTACGCACTTTATGGGAACACAAGTAGTAGACCGTATCCCATACTGTTGAAGTCAGCCACAAAAGTATGGCTCCTAAATTGCTTACTGTTTGACGACCTGTACATGGACGTATCCATAGGTTCGCAATCCCATCAATTGGGCTTTCACTTCTGCCACATCGCAAGAGATTTCAGTGCCGTTCGGCTTCCAGATTCGTATCCATTCGTCGGCGGAAATACCCGCCATATTGATCGGTTTAATGCATCTGAAACTAGTCAAAATAACTTCTGTATAGTCCGTTCGTAAAGTCGCTGGAGTGATTTACGCGACGTGCACTGTGAGAAAGCAAAAGTTACATTTGCACTGTGCATTTTTTTGCTTCTTGCACGTTGCAATAGGGTTTTTTCGGCTGTCGCTGGCACCTAGACATGGCCCCGGGCCAACGCAAATTCGAAACGGTCCGTAGTAACTAAAATTCTGAGTCTGGAAACGAAAATTGGGGTAGCAAACAAAAATAAGGTGTCAAACCCATCATAAAGGCAGCGAAATGATACACGACTATCTACGATCATTTTTAAAAGGTTTACAACACTTCTAAATTTTTTTTTCATCCTATCTTTTTTATATTATATTTGCCGGTCGATATTGACGAGCCGGCCCGGCCGGGCCCAAGCAAATTTGAGACGGTCGGGGCCGGGCCGAGCTCTACCTGCCCGGGCCGCGATTTTCAGCCCGGGAGCCATGTCTACTCGCACCCCCACGTTTTTTGCACAATCCATGTCGCTGAACTCACTCCAGCGACTTTACGGACGGACTAGTATCTAAAATATCTGAAGAATCGTGTCTTACCTATAGCTCCATTCTCCAAATTCACTAAAAGCCGGCTCCATGATTTCTAGTCGACCATTTCGGAGTGTCGTTTGAACTTGTTGTTCTGGTTTGCATTCGAACACCGCCGAAGCGTTGATATACTTTAGAAGAGAGCTGTCCAAAGGCTTCCCAAATTCGATATCGCATGATTCATTGAGATATTTCCCATTTTTCATCTCAACAATTCGTATTTCTTCTGAAATTTGGCGATTTTCCCGTTGAAAACTCACCTTGCTCCTGATCAACGCCATTCAACGATTTTTGGGAAACGGCATGGTAAAAAATGATTACAACGCAAAGGAATATCAACCGAGAAATGTACCTTTTTGGCAATTTTAATTTGAAAGAATATGCAAACATAGAGAAAGGAAATTTAATTTAAAGTATTAATTGAATTCAATGAATTTCGACTATTTCGCCGAAGTCTAGCGTTATCTAAAGTCTCCACGACGCAGCAGTTGCGGAACTAAAACAAGAAATTAAGACTTGTCGTTATTATAATAGTAGGCACGTCGAATGTCAACGCAATGTCTTTCTGCAGTTATTGATACTACTCCGCAATGTCGCTGGAGTGATTTCTGCACTGTGCGAAAACCAAAGTTCAACGTGCACTGTGCAATTTTTCGCTTTTTGCACCGTGCAAAAGGTTTTTTGCGGCTGTCGCTCGCATCCTGACTGCATATCTTCCGCGCCAGATTTAAGCTGGATAAAGCGGACAGATAATGCGGCTGAAACAATTACGTTTTGGTCCGCACGCACCGTGCATTCTGCTGTTTCTCGCACAGTGCCAACTTGAAGTCGGCCGGGCCAAAGCAAATTTGAAGCGCACGTCAAGTCGGAAAAGCAAAAGAGAGGGAACTCTTCAAGTTGGCACTTCGTCAAAAATTTGGGATCCGAAAAATCTTTCTTGGTCAATTTATTGTCTAATTTGGCAAAACCCAGGTCGTTTTTGACAAAAGTTGACCATTTTCGAGCTCTCTGAATTCTTTGAGACTTATTTTAAATGGAAAAATTTGCAGAAAAGTTTACAAAATAATTTTTCCGATAAATCTTTGGACGAAATGCCAACTTGATGCACACATTTACGCAATTGAAGCAAGCCTACGTCGCAGCGTTTGATGCACGGTGCGAAATCCTGCGCAAAAAAAGGTGAGATGCACTGTGCAAATTGCATTTTTTCGCCTACCGATCAAACGTCGATGCACTTTATGGAAATATTTGAAGGCAGAGGTAAGTTTTAATTTATCTTTTCATTTATCCATGAATTTCTAAAACTCTTGCACCGCACGGCTTCAGGGGGAGGCCAAGGCCAGTTCGAAGCAATTTCTTGCTTTTTGCACCGTGCAATTGGCATTTTTCGACTGTCGCTCGCACTCTGACTTTTTTGCACAGTGCATGTCGCCGAAATGACTCCAGCGACGCAAACAGAGTAATACGACAACGCAAAATCGAAAAAAATGTCTCCCGCCCACCCTGGAGTTTCGTCCATACGAAATGTCAGAATTAACATAAAAAATATAATAATTAATTCCCAGAAAAACTGTTTTCCATCAAAAACCCCCACGACGTGTAGGTAGTGTTGGTACACAAAGTAATTTACGCCCACAAGCAAACTCAAAGTGACGGTCGCCTTGTAGAAATTCCCATTTAATTTCCGTGACATCTCTTTTTCTCAGCCCGAGAAGGTTTGGGTTCGCAGCCGTTGTTCGATTCGTAATCTCCGCAAAAAGTGTGTAGCGCATAACTGAATTGAAGAGTTAAAATCAATTTTAACATGTTTAGCGGAGATAGAGTTCTCGTCATCCGCAAAAATTGGAATTGGGGAAAGATAAGATTTCATTAAATTAAAAAGTATTACGACGTCAACCAAGATGACGGTTTATTGTTGGGCGATAGTTGTGGACGATTAATTTCCCGTCTGAATTTTGAAGCACTGGAATTGGATGTTCAAGGACTTGGATGCGTCGCTGTCTGTCAAAAGTCTCTTCTCCCGTCTCTCGGACTCCAGGCAACCCAACCCTCTTGCATAATTCCATTTTCTTTGGCGATATTCTTTGACAACATCTTTTGGCTTAGTGCGTCCTCGGATCGTTCTCGAAGGGACTTTGTCTAGAAGCCTGAGATTCGTCATTCGTCGCTCCATTTTTCGTTGGCAATTGCGTAGTCTGATCTCCGATCTTTTTGTTTGGGCCCAAGTTTTGCATCCATAAAGCAAGGCGGGTAGAATACGAACATGGAAGGATCGGCGTTTGGTTTTCATAGGTGTGTTGATATGGGAGAAGACTCTTCACCTTGTGGTAGACATTCCAAGCGCTCGATATCCTTCTTCCCACTTCTGTATGATGGTCTTTGGGCATTGTTAAAAGTTGACCCAAATACACAAAGCTCCGCCCCTGCGCCAAGTTTTCCTGATCTATCCTCATCCTTCGGTTGGCATCAGTTGACATCCATTTTGTTTTATCGACATTTACTTTGAGCCCACCAGTTCTAGTAGCTGCCACTAAATCTGATACCATTGACTGGAATCCATTAACTGCAGCCGAGCATAAGATAAGATTGTCAGCGTAGGCAAGATAGTTCAGACACTCTGTGCCAATTCTGTATCCACGGCCGTTCCATCTAATTTTGTTGAGGCTCCATTGTAAAGTCAGGGGAGCACCGTCAACGCGACCACTTGGAAGACCACGACGACGATGGGAAGACCCTATTCGGAGAGTTGCAGGGCCTAGAGTGGAAAATTGTAAAATAATTATGAGTAAGCATGTAGAATGTCACCATTATTTTTGTCCGTCGTTATTGGTACAGTAAACGAAGAAACTTGTTGGAAATTTCGTTTCACACGCCGTAGAAAGCACGATTCAAAAGTAGCTGTACTCTCCCTTTCTCTCTCTTCAGCGCGAGAAAGAACGCTGCTTCCGGTTACGGAGGGAGTACTATACACTTGTGTTATGTGTATGTATTTAGAGGTGTTTGGGATGCCTCCCGGGGGCTGCCGGAAGCACTTTTGACCATTGGATCATGGCCCACATGACACAGTGACCTAATCTTTTATTTTATTAAATTCATTCTCTGTAATTCATGTTGCAATTGCTCGGCAAAATAGAACGATCCGAATAGCGACGAATGTCGCGTGTCTTTGTAATTTATTATTCCTGATTCCTCGACCACCGCGCAACTGTCCTTCAATGGATTGCAAAGTCGAGAGAAATAGTCGACGAAGTGGCAGTTGGTGCAATTTATGGCTGTAATCGCTTTGTCTAGTGGAATATTGTCCTTTTCTGTTTTCTGAAATACACTTGCCATCATTGTGTTTTTGAATTTTAAATTCAAATCTCTCACCTTCAACGAGTAATTCAGGTCGCTGTAGTCTCCGTTGTTCAGATAGGTCTTCTGAAATTGCTGATAATGGAAGAAGCTTTCGTATTCGGCCATGCTAAGGATGATTTTCTTGGGTCCAAGGGTGTTGAGATTACTGTAGAATAAATTCATATCTTGGGTCATTCTATTTTGGACGTAACTCGGCTCATAGCGGACCCGGTTGTGGCTGAAAAACGAAATGTTCGAAAAAAAGATTTATTACAATTACAATGTGCATCAGCTCTCAAGGGAAGTATCCCAAGTGCGGCGCTCAGATTTTGGTAAAAATTGGCACAAATTTAGTATTATTTTTTCTAAGACAAATGCTAAACTTCTAGCTCGCGCTTTGCAGAAACGACCGAGATTTTTAGATTGAATGTTGGCGAAAATGTGAAATTTTTTTGCGAACTTAGATAAGAAAAGTGTCATGCCTTTTTCTACTATAGCGGGTAATGTTTCCACAAAAAATTAATTTTTTCGTCGCGAAACTGGCAAAGTTATAACCAGCGGCGCCTGCAAAGCGCGAGCTAAACTTTTCAGGAATTACTATGTGATACATGCCTGACATGTGTGCCAAATTTAAAGAAAATCTGAGCGTCGCACTTGTAGTACTTCCCCAGTAAGGTGGATGACCTACGCGTTGCGCACAATCAACAGGTCGATTGGTCGGTCGAAGTTCGAAAGAAAGTTGAGAAAGTCGGCGGGATGATCGCCCCCTTCGTCAACCCTAAAGGGCAGTATCCCTTGGAAACCACCAACACTTACCGCTAGCAATAATTGATTGGAACACGCAACTGGCCGATATAATAAGCCACAAATACACAATTCCCGCGCTCTTATTGGCCCGTTTGATCAGACGGTATGCCAAAAATAGAAACGGAACCAGAATATAAAACTGCAGCTCCACGGAGAGCGACCACGTGTGCAGGAACGGTCGATATTGCGCATTGGTATTAAAATAGTCGACTTTTGTGAGCCCAAAAACATTGGAGGCGAAGGTAGAGGCAGCCAGCAACTCTGTTAAAATGTTTTTGAATTCCGTTGGAGTGTAAACCACAAATGTTGCAAAAGCAGTGATTAATATTGTAAATAAGTAGGCCGGGACAATTCTTGAGATCCTTCGGGAATAAAATTGCAAAACAGTTTTTGTCGTTAATGCCTTGGAGCTGAGGATGTGATGCATAAGGAAGCCGGAGATGACAAAGAATCTAAAGTACGAACAAATAAAGTGACTAAAACTCTGTTTTCGGTATGTTTTCGTTGAAAAAGTGACGCTAGGAGAGAGCGATGAGAAATCAACTTACACATCAACTCCCAGAAAGCCGGCTGGGAACTTCCTTGGCCACAGATGGAACAAAACGACGGAAATCACTGCTACACATCTTAGGCCTTGGATGTCCAGAAACATTTGCTGAAAGAATATGTTTTCAGATACGGGAGAACTCCTGCACAACGAATTAGCGAACAACAAAACCAATGTGTAACAAAAAGCTACAGAGGTCACAAGAGTCAATTTCGGGGAAAAAATGAAATTCCACAAAACAAAACCTTTCAATAACAAATTTCTGGTCCTTGGCGATGCCTCGGACGGAGCTCCGAACCTAGCTTATTGGCTAGCTCGTATATAGATTTGGCTGTAGTTAAACGCCGGACAATTCAGTAAACACTTAATCTTGGCGGAGCTGGTTTAAAATAAGCTTTTCAATATCAAGATCTAAAGAAAAGCTCGAGATCTTTTTAAAACACGCTTTGCCGTCGCGACACTTGCGAGCAACCACTTTCTCCGACATTTTCGGGCCGTCTTCGACATTATAGGCACAAAATAATGAACACTTTGTTTTGTGACCACAGGTATGTGGTATTTGTAAAAAAAATCTGGCCTTATCACAACTGAATTATCACGTGGGTTTTTACAATGGGCAGAAACCGCAATTGGCAGATGCCATAATGGGCAGATTACCAAAATGCTCGAAAAAATGTTTAATCCATTACATATTTGTAAAACGTAGAATTTTTTTAAAAATTTTACATTTTTCTTTACTGAGTAATGCAAAAATGTAATTTATGGAATTTTTTTTGTATATAGATAGAGAATTTAGGGGTTTTCGAGGGTATTTCGGAAATTGTACTCATTTTTTGTGAATTTCTCATTTTTTCAAAAGCACTCTCGAAAACCCCTAAATCAACTATTTTTAGAGAAATGACAAAAAATGACGTTATGACATTTTTTATTTTGAAAAAATGAAAAATTCAGAAAAAATGAATTCGGTTTTCGAAATACCCTCGAAAACCCCTAAATTCTCTATTCACAAAAAAATTCCATAAATTACATTTTTGCATTACTCAGTAAAGTAAAAATGTAAAATTAAAAAAAAACTCTATTTTTTACAAATATGTAAGGGATTGAACATTTTTTCAAGGATTTACAAAACTCTGCCCATTATGGCATCTGCCCATTGCGGTTTCTGCCCATTATGGATCGTTGCCGGCATATTGATTTCGTATATTATACATAAGGTCAAGTTTTGTCACTGTAAAACACATCCGAAAAAGAGGAATTTATAGACAGGCTTCGCACCATTTTTGGCAGAAAAATTGGTTCTTGGCACCTTTAAAATTGTTCGTTTTAGACAGGCATTGTTGTACAAGGGTTTTCTGTACAGAGGTTTGCATATTGGTCCCAGCTGCCCGCAAAGTGGTTGCTTGCAAGTGTCGCGACGGCAAAGCGTGTTTTAAAAAGATCTCGAGCTTTTCTTTACATCTTGATATCGAAAAACTTAATTTAAACCAGCTCTGTCAAAGTTGAATTTTTACTGAATTATCCGACGTTCAATTACAGCTAAAACTCCGTTTGACGCATTGCAAAGGACCAGAAATTTGTTATAGAAAAGTTTTGTTTTGTAGAATTTCATTTTTCCCTAAAAAACTATCTATAAATTCCTCTTCTTCGGATGTGTTTTACAGGAACAAAACCTGACTTTATGTATAATATACGAAAGCAATATGCCGGCAACGGTCCATAATGGGCAGATTTCCAAAATCCTCGAAAAAATGTTCAATCCATTACATATTTGTAAAAAATAGAATTTTTTAAAAAAATTTACGTTTTTACTTTACTGAGTAATGCAAAAATGTAATTTACGGAATTTTTTTGTGAATAGAGGATTTAGGGGCTTTCGAGGGTATTTCGAAAACCGAATTCATTTTTTCTGAATTTTTCATTTTTTCAAAATAAAAAATGTCATAACGCCATTTTTTGTCATTTCTCTAAAAATAGTTGATTTAGGGGTTTTCGAGAGTGCTTTTGAAAAAATGAGAAATTCACAAAAAATGAGTACAATTTCCGAAATACCCTCGGAAACCCCTAAATTCTCTATTCACAAAAAAAATCCATAAATTACATTTTTGCATTACTCAGTAAAGTAAAAATGTAAAATTTTTAAAAAATTCTATTTTTTACAAATATGTAATGGATTGAACATTTTTTCGAGGATTTTGGAAATCTGCCCATTATGGCATCTGCCCATTGCGGTTTCTGCCCATTGCAGAAGCCCACGTGATAATTCCGTTGTGAGAAGGCCAGATTTTTTTCACAAATACCACATACCTGTGGTCAAAAAACAAAGTGCTCATTATTTTGTGCCTATAATGTCGAAGACGGCCCGAAAATGTCGGAGAAAGTGGTTGCTCGCAAGTGTTGCGACGGCAAAGCGTGTTTTAAAAAGATCTCGAGCTTTTCTTTAGATCTTGATATTGAAAAGCTTATTTTAAACCAGCTCCGCCAAGATTAAGTGTTTACTGAATTGTCCGGCGTTTAACTACAGCCAAATCAACGAGCTAGCCAATAAGCTAGGTTCGGAGCTCCGTCCGAGGCATCGCCAAGGACCAGAAATTTGTTATAGAAAGGTTTTGTTTTGTGGAATTTCATTGTTTCCCCGAAATTGACTCTTGTGACCTCTGTAGCTTTTTGTTACACATTGATTTTGTTGTTCGCTAATTCGTTGTGCAGGAGTTCTCCCGTATCTGAAAACATATTCTTTCAGCAAATGTTTCTGGACATCCAAGGCCTAAGATGTGTAGCAGTGATTTCCGTCGTTTTGTTCCATCTGTGGCCAAGGAAGTTCCCAGCCGGCTTTCTGGGAGTTGATGTGTAAGTTGATTTTTCATCGCTGTCTTTTAGCATCACTTTATCAACGAAAACATACCAAAGGCAGAGTTTTAGTCACTTTATTTGTTCGTATTTTAGATTCTTTGTCATCTCCGGCTTCCTTATGCATCACATCCTCAGCTCCAAGGCATTAACGACAAAAACTGTTTTGCAATTTTATTCCCGAAGGATCTCAAGAATTGTCCCGGCCTACTTATTTACAATATTAATCACTGCTTTTGCAACATTTGTGGTTTACACTCCAACGGAATTCAAAAACATTTTAACAGAGTTGCTGGCTGCCTCTACCTTCGCCTCCAATGTTTTTGGGCTCACAAAAGTCGACTATTTTAATACCAATGCGCAATATCGACCGTTCCTGCACACGTGGTCGCTCTCCGTGGAGCTGCAGTTTTATATTCTGGTTCCGTTTCTATTTTTGGCATACCGTCTGATCAAACGGGCCAATAAGAGCGCGGGAATTGCGTATTTGTGGCTTATTTTATCGGCCAGTTGCGTGTTCCAATCAATTATTGCTAGCGGTAAGTGTTGGTGGTTTCCAAGCTAACATGTACAGTCAAACGGCTGTACGACGATTCAAAAAGACCAAGCAAATTGTTGCTTATAGGCAGGTTTTGCTGTAGAAAAGTCGATTTTGGTCTTCAATCGACTCTTGATGCCTCTGAAATTGCTCGTTTTAGACAGGAGTTGTTGTAACGGAGCTTCTTGGGTAGAGGGTTCACTCCATTGCAAAGTAACTACGTATTGAATACATTGTGGGCTCGTGAAGAGCAGTTGATAAATATTTTTCTTGCCGAAAGCTTGTTAAATGGGCAGAACAGCTACTTTTGAATTGCTTAACGGCGTGTTAAACGAAATGTCCAAAAAAATTTTTTATGCATTGCAGCAAAAACAAAGGCGGCAGAGTTGCAAACAGTAAAATATCTATTTGCAGGCATGTACAATGTCCCATTATTTTTTTCCGTTGTTAATGGTACAGTAGACAAAAAACTTTTTGGGCATTTCGTTTCCACACCGTAAAAAACGGGATTCAAAAGTAGCCGTACTGACCGTACTGACCCAAACGCGCAACTCGAAGGCAGCTGTTCTAGCCCTTTAAAAAACGATTTCTGAATCAGTGAAGCAAGTCATGACATAAGATTTTCTCGAAGTTGAGTTTCTTGGATAGTTTTGACCCATAGCACCAATAGGAAAATATAATCATATTTTCCTTTAAGGACAAAAACAACTACATTTAAATTTCGTTTTTACGGCTTGGAAGACGAAATGTCACAAAATTTTTTTCTCTCCCACGCCCTTAAAACAAAGGAGAAATAATTTCAAAATTGCTGGGGATGTATCTCACAATCTGTTTGACTGTCTTAACATATTGCCAATTCCGTTTTACGACGAGGGACAGCAAAAAATTCTGTGACATTTCGTCTTCCAAGCCATAAACGCGAGATTCAAATCTAGCTGTTTGGTCCTTTTGATTCGGATATTATGACAATATTGTCTTCAAATCACCGTTATAGACCCCAACATTATCCACATGCACCTGCTCTCTCGGATCTGGCAATTCCTCATCGGATTCTTGGCGAACATTGCCCGACCTCTGACGCAAGATTCCATCAAACATTTGCACACAGATTTGAAACATACGCCAACAGTCGACAGCGAATATTGTTTAAACATCAAAAATGCCATCGCCTTGTTCTTGACCATGCAGTTGCTAGTCAGCATGACGTCATTATTATGGCTGGACCGTCTTATTTGCACCTCACTACAGGCCTTTTTATCGTCCTCAAAGGAGGCTGCATTTTTGAATACGCTCCGATGGTATTCATCGGAGACGTCTCTTACTCAATATATTTGCTGCATTGGCCTGTAATTACCATTTATAAGTTTGGTTGGCTAAAGTTAGCGGAGGCTCCGACAGTTTCAGGTAATTTAGCAAGTATAATGACTATTAAATTGTCTTGAAAAGCTATTACATTGTCTATGAAGTCCTTTAAATTATGTTAAATTGCAGATGGCTTAATGCTCATTCAAATATCCATCTTTCTCAGCGTTTTCTTTGAGGATTTCTTCAAGAGGCTAGCAAAAAATTGCTCATCAATTCGTCAGCTAGCGACTGTCTGCTTCTTGCTATATTTGGGTCTATCAATCGCAGCGGCACTTTTGAATCGTTCAGCACGGACCATGCCAAAGATCAAGGTGCAAAACTCGAATGCTGAGCAGATCCTTCTGTCAGCATTGGAAGTCTTCGAAAATCGTCATAATATCAACATGACACGGCATCAAATCTTCGAATTCAATCAGAAAATTCACGACTTTTCGTTGCTCTTCTACAACAAGAACCACTTGTTTAATAGGACCGCAACAAAGCCGTCAAAGATATACCATCAAGTTGAGGTAAGCAATGGCGGAAATTAGACATGGGCCTGCCGGGCCCGCTGTTGGGCCGGGCCAAAGCAAATTTAAAACGGCGCGGCCCGGAATCGACCGGTAATAACTAAAATTCTGAGTCGGGAAGCAAAAATTGGGGTGGCAAACAAAAATAAGGTGCCGAACCCCGTCATCCTGGCAGAGAAATTACACACAACTGTATACGATGATTTCCAAAGGGTTTTCTGAAATGTTCTCTTATCCTATCTTAGTTATGTTATATTTGCCGGCGAGTTGATATCTACGGGCCGTCCGAGAAAGCGTAAACAGGCCTAATCAAAACTAATCAAACCTTATTAGGCCTAAACAGTCCTAAACAGGCTTACGCAAGCCTAATCAAGCCTGAGCAAGTCTAAACAAGTTAATGGAAGTCTGATCAAGCCTAAGAAAGTCTAAGCAAGAATAAACAAACCCAAGCTAGCCTTAGCAAGCCTAAGCAAGTCTAAGACAGAATAAACAAACCCAAGCTAACCTTAGCAAGCCTAAGCAAGTTTCAGCAAGAATAAACAAACCCAAGCTAGCCTTAGCAAGCCTAAGCAAGTCTAAGACAGAATAAACAAACCCAAGCTAACCTTAGCAAGCCTAAGCAAGTTTCAGCAAGAATAAACAAACCCAAGCTAACCTTAGCAAGCCTAAGCAAGTTTCAGCAAGAATAAACAAAGCCAAGCTAGCCGTAGTAAGTCTAAGCAAGTTTAAACAAGCCTAATCAAATCTTTACAGCCCTAACCAAGCCTAGGTAGGCTTTTTTAAATGTAACCATGCCTAAACAAGCCTAAGCAAGCCTAAATTAAGTTTAAGCAAGCCTATTCAAGTTTAGTCCTGCACGTTATCTTGGCAAAAAACAGTCTTCTTGTTGTCCGCCAGTATTGCAACGCTAAAAGCAGCAGGCAAATTGCTATTAGGCACATTACAGAGCCTTTAAGTACAAAAAACAACAAAAATGTGTGTTTACAATTATTTAACTCTTTCAGGGTTCAGGAGACTTGGAGATTGTTCTAATTGGAAACAGTTTGGCCGGTGACCTCTACTTTGGCATGTGGGCCAAAATGAGGACCCACTTCAAACGGTTGACTCTGTATTTCTCCGCTGGGATACTGCCCTTTAGGGTTGACGAAGAGGGCGATCATCCCGCCGACTTTCTCGACTTTCTTTCGAACTTCGACCGACCAATCGACCTGTTGATTGTGCGCAACGCGTAGGTCATTCACCTTACTGGGGAAGTACTACAAGTGCGACGCTCAGATTTTCTTTAAATTTGGCACACATGTCAGGCATGTATCACATAGTAATTCCTGAAAATTTTAGCTCGCGCTTTGCAGGCGCCGCTGGTTATAACTTTGCCAGTTTCGCGACGAAAAAATTAATTTTTTGTGGAAACATTACCCGCGATGGTAGAAAAAGGTGACATTTTTCATGCCAAAATTTATGTGTCACATTTTCGCCAACATTCAATCTAAAAATCTCGGTCGTTTCTGCAAACCGCGAGCTAGAAGTTTAGCATATGTCTTAGAAAAAATAATACTAAATTTGTGCCAATTTTTACCAAAATCTGAGCGCCGCACTTGGGATACTTCCCTTGAGAGCTGATGCACATTGTAATTGTAATAAATCTTTTTTTCGAACATTTCGTTTTTCAGCCACAACCGGGTCCGCTATGAGCCGAGTTACGTCCAAAATAGAATGACCCAAGACATGAATTTATTCTACAGTAATCTCAACACCCTTGGACCCAAGAATATCATCCTTAGCATGGCCGAATACGAAAGCTTCTTCCATTATCAGCAATTTCAGAAGACCTATCTGAACAACGGAGACTACAGCGACCTGAATTACTCGTTGAAGGTGAGAGATTTGAATTTTAAATTCAAAAATACAATGATGGCAATGAATTAGGTCTATTTCAGAAAACAGAAAAGTACAATATTCCACTAGACAAAGCGATTACAGCCATAAATTGCACCAACTGCCACTTTGTCGACTATTTCTCTCGACTTTGCAATCCATCGAAAGACAGTTGCGCGGTGGTCGAAGAATCAGGAATAATAAATTACAAAGACACGCGACATTCGTCGCTATTCGGATCGTTCTATTTTGCCGAGCAATTGCAACATGAATTACAGAGAATGAATTTAATAAAATAAAAGATTAAGTCACTATGTCATGTGGGCCATGATCCAATGGTCAAAAGTGCTTCCGGCAGCCCCCGGGAGGCATTCCAAACACCTCTAAATACATACACATAACACAAGTGTATAGTACTCCCTCAGTAACCGGAAGCAGCGTTCTTTCTCGCGCTGAAGAGAGAAAAAGGGACAGTACAGCTACTTTTGAATCGTGCTTTCTACGGCGTGTGAAACGAAATTTCCAACAAGTTTCTTTGTTTACTGTACCCCAAAAAAAGTAATGGTGACATTCTACATCCTTACTAATACTTATTTTACAATTTTCCACTCTAGGCCCTGCAACTCTCCGAATAGGGTCGTCCCATCGTCGTCGTGGTCTTCCAAGTGGTCGCGTTGACGGTGCTCCCCTGACTTTACAATGGAGCCTCAACAAAATTAGATGGAACGGCCATGGATACAGAATTGGAACAGAGTGTCTGAACTATCTTGCCTACGCTGACGATCTTATGTTATGCTCGGCTGCAGTTAATGGACTCCAGTCAATGGTATCAGGTTTGGTGGCAGCTACTGGAACTGGTGGGCTCAAAGTATAATAAAGGTCGATAAAAACAAAATGGATGTCAACTGATGCCAACCGAAGGATGAGGATAGATCAGGAAGACTTGGCACAGGGGCGGAGCTTTGTGTATTTGGGTCAACTTTTAACAATGCCCAGAGACCATCATACAGAAGTGGGAAGAAGGATATCGAGCGCTTGGAATGTCTACCACAAGGTGAAGAGTCTTCTCCCATATCGACACACCTATGAAAACCAAACGCCAATCCTTCCATGTTCGTATTCTACCCGCCTTGCTTTATGGATGCAAAACTTGGGCCCAAACGAAAAGATCGGAGGTCAGGCTACGCAATTGCCCACAAAAAATGGAGCGACGAATGACGAATCTCAGACTTCTAGACAAAGTCCCTTCGAGAACAATCCGAGGACGCACTAAGCCAAAAGATGTAGTCAAAGAATATCGCCAAAGAAAACGGAATTATGCAAGAGGGTTGGGTAGGCTAGAGTCCGAGAGACGGGAGAAGAGACTTTTGATGAACAGCGACGCATCCAAGTCCTTGAACATCCAATTCCAGTGCTTCAAAATTCAGACGGGAAATTAATCGTCAACAACTATCGCCCAACAATAAACCGTCATCTTGGTTGACGTCGTAATACTTTTTAATTTAATGAAATCTTATCTTTCCCCAATTCCAATTTTTGCGGATGACGAGAACTCTATCTCCGCTAAACATGTTAAAATTTATTTTAACTCTTCAATTCAGTTATGCGCTACACACTTTTTGCGGAGATTACGAATCGAACAACGGCTGCGAACCCAAACTTTCTCGGGCTGAGAAAAAGAGATGTCACGGAAATTAAATGGGAATTTCTACAAGGCGACCGTCACTTTGAGTTTGTTTGTGGGCGTAAATTACTTCGTGTACCAACACTACCTACAGCTAACTCCCAACGAGCTCGGTGAGCATTTGAGGTTATTTGATTGTTGAAAATGATAAAGGCTGGAACAACCGGTCCGTTGACTGCAATTCACAGGAAAAGCCCCTAAAGTGCGACCCTCAGATTTTGATGAAATTTTGCGCAAATTTTGCCTAAATTATTCCAAGGCATACGAGATTCTACCATAAAAGGTAATGTTCTACAAGAGAATCAATTTTTACGCACGCAACTGTCACATATATGGCCAGAAGGCATTTTCGAAACTCTCCGCGTTTCGCGTGCTCTCTTGGAGGCAGAGATTGCTAAATATTGCGGTTTCCCCTGCAAAGCGCAACCTAAGATTTTATAGAACTGATCAATGTACCATGTGTTCAAAGTACAAAATTTGAAGGAAATCTGTCTTGTGATACTATTCAGTATAGGGCGCATGTGAGATTCTTCACTCACGCTTTGTAGGAGATTTTGTGATAAGCAAAACATGTACTTTTAAGTCTTCCACAAAGCATGAAAAATTCTCCCTGATCGCTCTCCCCATTCCGCGTACTCACTCGCCGAAAACGATCGTTGAAAACTTTAGCTTCCTCTGCAAAACGCAACCCACAACTTTCAGCAGCTAACAAGCGGCATAGGCCTAGCTAGTGCGCCAAATATTCAGAAAATCTGAGCGTCGCACTTTGAACACATCCCATGCTAGTATTATGTTTCATCCTTTACGAAAGTAAATTGAACCAATTTTTTAGCGACTACACCACTTAACATTGTAACGATGAGGCATGGAAAATATCTTAATGAGAGCTGCGAATTTTCATTTGGCAAACCGTTGGAAAAGCGCTTACTAAAATTTATTAATTCATCTGCGAAATTTGAATGTCGACAGAAGTATACGATAAAAACGACCCTTGAAGATGGATTTTTAAATATTCTTGAAGACGAATTCGAAGCCTCCGGAAATTGGAGTTACAGGTAACGCTCGGTAACGCCCTTCCGTCGTTCAGCAACTCCAATTTAATGGACTGTTTTTTTACAGATGCGTCTATCAGAAGAATATGGCTTCAATCTACGTCAATCCGTGGATACGCATTGTTAAACCACGGGGAACACAAATCTTGTGTGACGTAATCGAAGTCAAGGCGGAGAGATTCGGCTTACGCACGTATGGATATGCTCATGTCCAAGTCGTCAAGCAGTAAGTTTGAAAAAGCTAAAAAGCCAAAAAATATTTGAAGGGTCGCACTTGAGATACGAAGTTTCCGCACCGTGCATCAATCGCCGCGACGTAAGCTTTTTGCAACCGCGCCACTGCGTTCGTTTGCACAGTGCATACCGCTTTTAAGTTTGCCACTGTGCAAAAAACAGCAAAATGCACGGTGCGCGAGCGACAAACAGGTTAGAAAAGGCGAAATGCACTGTACGTGGGCAAAAATTTTTCATGACAAGATTCGCAAAAGAAGGTCACATCTTCCCCAACTTTGGACCTAAAAATCACGGTAGCTTCTGCAAAACGCGGGCTAAGAACCGGTGATATGTCTTGCAAAAATTTTGCCTCATTTTGCATTAGTATATCGTCAGAACACCAAGGAGATATCACACACGTAGACACACATATATATTTAGAAAATTTATTGAAATAGGTAAGACACACAGAGAGAGAGAGAGAGAGAGAGAGAGAGAGAGAGAGAGAGAGAGAGAGAGAGAGAGAGAGAGAGAGAGAGAGAGAGAGAGAGAGAGAGAGAGAGAGAGAGAGAGAGAGAGAGAGAGAGAGAGAGAGAGAGAATACTTAACTGATTGGTCGGAAGAAGAAGTCGTGAGAAGTGGGATAGACCGTTGTATTTAGAGTCCTTCCTTTATGAAAATTTCTTGGGAAAAGTCTGTCGATCCCAACAATCAATTATAAAAAATTGGCGTGTAATTGGTTCTTCTAGCACTTCCCCTGTAGGTAGAGGATTCTTGCCGGCCCGGGTTACGCAACCTTCGCAACACCTCTTTTTAGGACAAGCAAGCGAAAAAGTTCAAAAGAAGCGCCAAGTGTTCATATCATAGTGCTCGACACTGTTTCCACTCCAAATTTTATACGTTCAATGCGCAAAACTCGGGAAGTCCTACTCAACCGTTACGACGCTGTTCCCTTCCCGTTTCTAAACAAGGTTTCAAGAGACAGCGTTGGAAATGCCATGGCGCTTTTGTTTGGTACGTAGCGAATTATTCGTCACTTATAAGAAAAACGTTTCAGGCGTTCAAAAGGATGGAGTGGAGGAAACAGTTTGGGGACCAGCAAGACCGCGTAACGTTGTAACGAGCGAATTCATGTTGTCACGCTTTAAAAAACGCAACTACCGGACTATGCTGGCCGAAGATGATGCACATACGTACGTATGCAACGAAGCGTGCGCTGGGAGAGATGTCATACCAGATCATGCGTTAAAGTAAGTCAAGGAGGAAGTTAAGCCTTCAACTGGCCCATTCACAAAAACGTGTTTACCTCCGTTCAGCGCGTATGGCCGAAGGACCAGCTTCTTTTACGACAAAAGCAAAGACTTCTTCTATTACGACCAGGCGCATGGCAATGAAACCTTCTCTCAGCATTTTGATGGGCACTGCACACAGCGTCACACTCCTCTCTTAAAGGCGCTCGACCAATTTGTGAACTTGTACGAAAATGAAGCCAAGTTTGGGATCACGTGGATTACAAATCTGGCACACGAAGATCCGAACTCTTTGTATTCGGTGGATGAGGAATTTGCCAATTTCTTTGCGCGGAATGCGAAAGTTGTAAGGATTTGTTGTTATGCATAGAAATAGGAATGAGACTTATGCAAAAATTTCGTCGCATTTTAAACGACCAAAACAACTACATTTGAATCTTGCTTTTACGGTTGGAAGACGAAATGTCACAGAATTTTTTGTCTTCCTACGCCCTTAAAACAATCTAGAGATAATTATAAAACTGCTTAGGATGTATTTTATAATTTATTTGATTTTTTAGCTATTGCCAAGACCGTTTTACGACAAGGGACAGCAAAAATTCTGTGACATTTCGTCTTCCATGCCGTAAAAGCGGGATTCAAATGTAGTTGATTTGGTCCTTTAAGTAGTCTGTTGATTTCAGCTCGAAGATTCGTTTGTTTTTCTGATGGGCGACCATGGGCCGCGACACGGAATTCTACGTGACGACATCTACGGACAGCTCGAGGATTTCAATCCGATGCTGACGATCCTACTGCCAAAATATCTCCGCAACAACGATGAACTTCAAGCCGTCGTTCGTCGGAACGCCAGATTGTTGGTCACCCAACACGATGTTCATGCAACCCTAATTGATATTATGGAGGTAGGAGCGTGATTTAATTGCATGACGTGCGCATTCTCTGCAGAACCTTTCCCCAAAAAACACATCGTATGATCTAAACGAAAGGAGGAGCAGATTTGGCGCATCGCTTTTCCGGAGTTTGCCGCAGCCCCGCAACTGCAACTCGTTACATATTCCGTTGACTTTTTGCATGTGCAAAATGATCGTAAAGACCGACAGTGGCACGACTTTGGGCCGACAAGTGGCACAATTGTCCATCGATTGGATGAACAGCTTCATCGAAACACATAACCTGACCGACTGGTGTGTTCCGTTACGCTTGCCCGAGGAGGCTCAGGTTGAACTGGCCGAGTACAATGTTCGCGGGGTTAATGGTGAAAGGTTAATACATGTTTTGTTCGAAGCATTTCCGGAAAATATTCGGTTTGTCGCCGAAGCCAGCGTAAGTTTGGAGTTGATTATTAGTCTGCGGGGGAGATATAAAGGTGGTCATATAAAAATTTAAAAATTTTTTTCCAAAACCTCAAAATCCGGTGCACGAAAAAGCCGACGCCAAAATTGAAAAATTAGCGTCGACTTATTTTTCGATTTGCACCGGATTTTGGTATTCGGTGCATTTTTTTAAGTCGGCGCCCGATTTCAAAAATCGATGCATTTTTTTTAAGTCGATGCCCGATTTCAAAAATCGGTGCATTTTTTTAAGTCGACGCCCGATTTCAGAAATCGGTGCATGCTTTTTTAAGTCGACACCAGATTTGCGAATTTGGTGCTGAGTTACCAGGAGCCAATAATCGGGGGAACAGTTGACCCATCGGGGGGAACAAATGACCCAGGACTTCGTGCTCGAGAATAATTTTTTATGTTCGACATGTATTTTATGAGTGACAACAGATTGGAATTTGATCAAAAAAGGATTTTCTACCAAGAGCAGGCTGTTCTACTCGATTTTCTATGTTGATTTCCCGTTTTCGGGTTGGATAATAGTTGTTGCACCATGGATAATGTAATTAAAAAAATGCATCGATTTTTGAAATTGGGCGCCGACTTAAAAAATGCAAAATAACTCGACGCCAAATTTTTAATTTTGGCGTCGGCTTTTTTGTGCACCGGATTTTGAGGTTTTGGAAAAAAAATTTTAAAATTCTTATTTGACCACCTTTATATTGAGCAAATGTCGCGGCGCCGTTGAAGTGAAACACAACTTCCATGTTGCCGCAACACAGTTCTTTTTCTCTGATGCGACGCTATTTTTGGTGCGACAACGTGCTGTTTAATACTACTCGTGCCATAAAGTCCCGACAATTTTATCGCTGACGTCGCGCGCGAAAATTGGAGTAAGGCCGCGGAAAAGTGCATGTCGCTTGGGTAAAAACAGGAAATCGCCGCGACGGCCGCGAAAATTTGAGAAAAACGCACCGTGCAAAATTGTCGGGACTTTATGGCGCGAGTAGAATTTTCCCACGGACTGAGATTGCACAGACGTGGCCACATTAGAACTCCAAGTATCAGCGAAAATAATGAGCACATTGCCGCATCCACAGTTGTGTCGCCGCCGAAAAAATAAGCTGTGGCGACAAACCCAAATTGCTTTTCACTTTCTCGACGCGATCGGCGCAGCGACACTGTGCTCATTATTATTCCGCGTAACACTTCTAGCACTTCTCTTGTGAGTTTAAGATGTTTAGGTGGATGAATCGCAAGTCTTCCTTACACCAAATCAAACTTTCCGCGTTACGAAATTCAGAGGCGACGAACTTGACTACATGCACTCTCACAAAACACCAAAACATTACCAACAATTTTGCTTCTTCAAAGGACTGGCTCAACAACTCGGCCTCAACATTTTATAATAATTCATACAGAAACCTATCACTGTTATATTACAATATCTTTGTTAAATCGTTGCAACCAGTTTTTAACGGATAATTGAATTTGTGTGTTCCTTGGGCATTTGGAAGACCAAAGCGCATCGGCTAGCTGAACGAACTTCACAACACGTAACGTTCAAAACTGCTGAAAAGAGCGCGCTCACGGCAACCGGAAATAGAAGAAAAATGTTTCCCGCCCACTTTTAACGACCATGGTCAAAATTTGAAGGGTCAGACTAACTACATTTAAACCGCAATTTTTCCGTGTGGGTCCTTGAAGAGACTTTTTATCCTGCCGCGAAAAGAAAAAAAAAAGTTATTTTTCGCAATAAAAATTTTTGACTACGGTTGTTTAAAGTTTTTCTTTCTCTAGGATTTCGACGATGGATTTGACAAAGGGCCGGGCCGGGGGCCCGAAGGGCACCGAGCCCGGCCCGTTTTGCCATGTCTGGTCGCACTTTAGGGGCTTTTCCTGTAAATTGATTGACCGCACCTCTGGTAACGTTCAAGGAAAGAATGGAGGAGGAGATCCGAAGCCGGCCTCTCCCGGCCTCTTACAACGGCCTGGAGGAATCCTAAGGCTCCGAGGAACCCGGTGATAGCCAATTTGCATAAAACGGATTGAACTAGTATATAAAAGCCACAGATCTGTCTTAATATTCATTTCTATTCGCTGTTCTTGAGTGACAATAAGTTCCCTCGCCGCCGACCGGTCGTTCCTATCTACTCATCGACTATCGACAACCCATTCCTTTTTCCTTGCCCTGTCGTTTCTTATAAACTTGTAGTCAACGGACCAGCTGTTCCAACCTTTATCATGTTCAACAATCAAGTAACTTCAAATGCTCACCGAGCTCGTTGAGAGTTAGTTGTAGGTAGTGTTGGAACACAAAATAACTTGTGCCCACCAACAAACTTAAAGCGACGGTAGCCGTGTAGAAATTACCAAATAATTGCCGTGACATCTCTCTTTCTTAGCCCGAGAAAGTTTGGGTTTGCAGTCGTTGTTCGATTCTTAATCTCCGCGCGAAACGTTGTTGCGCATAATTGAATTGAAGACTCAAGATCAATCTTAACATGTTTAGCGGAGATAGAGTTCGCTTTATCCGCAAAAATTGGAATTGTTGAAAGACAAAATTTCATTAGGTTAAAAATTATTATGACGTTAACCAAGATGAGGGTTTATTGCTGGGAGATAGTTGTTAACGATTAATTTCCCGTCTGAATTTTGAAGCAATTAATTGGATGTTCAAGGACTTGGATGCGTCGCTGTTATAATATTTATGTGGTCTTATTTCATCTATGTCAAAGTACCGCAAGTGCGGCGCACTTTTCTTTAAAATTTGCACACATGTCAACCATAGGCCATATATCAATTCCTGAAAATTTTTGCTCGCGCTTTGCAGGCGCAGCTGAGTTATTGAACGATCCTTGCGGTCAAGAGAGCGTGCGAAATGCGGAGAGCGGTCACAGAGGAAAACACTTTTTGGCCATAATTTTGCCACTTTTGCGACGAAAAAATGCATTTTTTGTGGAAACGTTACCATCTATGGTAGAAATGGGCATGAAACTTTTTATGCCAAAAAAGTATAGTTCCGAATCGAAAAATTTGAGTTTTTTGTGGAAATATCGCTCTCTACGGATGAAATGGCTATAAAATTTTTGATGCTGTATACCTTTCGGTGTCGCGCGTCAAATCGAATAAGCAAGACATAAGTGTTCAAGTTGGCGATTCGTCTTTGACACTTTGCAACACGCGCGAAAAATTATTTTCCTAGCTGCCGCCTTTTTTCTTGGTTTAAAGCCAGCATTTGGCGGGAAACGGCAAAATTACTTCCAAAACACAATAAGATAATTTTTTCCAACAATTTGCGATACTTCTCAACGAATTCTAACAAGAAATGGCAAATGTAGATACCCAAAAAATGACTTTTCTTCGATGTTGCGAAGTGTCAAAGACAAAACGCCAACTTGAAGACTTCTCTTGTGTCGCACCGAAAAGATCGAATACACACATCACAGTACATTCTGTTTATTCAAGGCATCAATTAGCACATCGGCTTCTAATAGTGCCCCGTAAGGTGTTACATGGGCAGGATCCAACCAAATCATAATTCCCTCCTTTGTTGCACCGTAGCAAGTGTCTGTTGTGACGTCACATAGACCTTTCATATAGTCCACTTTGATGCAATTGCTGCATTTTACAGATCCAATTACCTTGTTTACACTCGACGCGATCTGTCGACTTGCCTGAAAAGAATTTAAATTCGATTTAACTTCTGATTACTATCATCAGTAAGCCAAGGAGCTTACAGTATAATTAAAGTTGAAATCACCAAGCCTATTTCTCATTAAAGCTGCAGACAGCTTTTGAATTTGCATATCGCTCTCATGTTCCGCGTAACCGATAACAATGTGTTTCGCAAGTGGACTGAGTTCCTTGTAAAACGATTGCATTTCCGATGACATTCTGTCGGTGAGGTATGTGCGCTGAAAAGGAGATTTTGATAATATATACAAAAACGTAGCCGTGTTGTTACATATTTCATTATAAATCTCTCAAAAAAATTTCGTATACGTTCTGGACGATAGTAGGGACCAGCACCACCAACCCGACCGCTTGGCGAGTATATCATATGGCTTCTCCGATCTACCCCTAAGGACTGCAGGTTAGAGTCGTAAACTATATTAACCACTGCAATTTGCCGCTTCAAACTTACGTCAGCTCTTCCGCATGCTGAGTTCTTTGGGTTAGGCAAGTAATGGTAGTATCTGCAAGAATAAATGATGTTATTACTAAACTTAAAAGGACAGTATAGCTACTTTTGAATCGCGCTTTTTACGAAATGTCCAAAAAGTTTCTTTTTCAACTGTACCAATAACAACGAAAAAACATAAACGAAATGTCAAAAAAGTTTTTTTACGTCCTGCAGTGAAAACACTGGCGGAAAAGTTGTAAGCAGTAAAGTAACTATTAGTAAGCATGTAGTCTGTCACCATTATTTTTCCGTTGTTACTGGTAGTACAGTAGACGAAGAAACTTTTTTGACATTTCGTTTCACACGCCGTAAAACGCGCAATTCAAAGGTAGCTGTCCTGGCGCTTTAAATGGAAACCTACGAATGTCTGACGATCAAGATGTCAATGGGCCTATCCCAGCGCTTTATCAGCCCAATAAAGTCTTTTTTTCTTTTTCCAGTCTTTTTGTCGACTGCATAAGGAATTGCGCACGACAAACAGTACATCGAAAGTCGTTTGAAGCTGTGTTTCATCCTTGGCCAAACACCGAAGAAGAGGTCTCGCGCGAAACTGTTTCCAATGATTACAATTTCTTTCGTTCCAGTTCCCTTAAAAATGCATAAAATATTATTTGATAGTTGTACCATAGTCCCAGCGGAAATATCATATATATTAGTATTTTCATAAAATGCATGGACTTTTGTCCCATTGATTGCACAGTGCATTTGCACTTTCCCGCACATGTCGCCACCGCACAGTAAATTTCACCCTTTTTGCACAGTGCAATTCTCAAAAAAGCCGTTTGCACTGTGCAAAACTCCGAAGCGCCTACGCGGCGACGCACGTCAAATCGAAAAGGGAGGTCTTTAAGTTGGCGATTCGTCTTTGACACTTCGCAACAACGAAGAAAAGTCATTTTTTGGGTATCTAAATTTGCCATTTCTTGTTAGAATTTGTTGAAAGTTATCGCAAATTGTTGGAAAAAATTATTTTATTATGTTTCGGAAGTTATTTTACCGTTTCCCATCAAATACTGGCTATAAACGTAAATAAATATAAAGGCGGCAGCTAGGAAAATCATGTTTCGGACGTGTTGCGAAGTGTCAAAGACGAATCGCCAACTTGAAGACTTCCCTCTCTCTTACTTTTTCGATTTGACATGCGACGTAGTTGAAAATTGCCCCGCCGCCGCAATAGTCCGATTGCACTGTGGGAAAATCAAAAAAGTGAAATGCACAGTACAGAAATGGAAGTTTTTTGTGCACGGTGCGGAAAGCGACTAAATGCCCATGCCCTTTGTGAGAATACCAATAGCTTCGTTACAAAATTTTTGTCTAATGCTTTCTACGTACCTCGATTTGACATGAAATCAAAGAGTGCGAAAATTCCGGTGGGTTATCCTGCTTTCTCAAGGTCGAGCGGCATTCAGATATAAAGTCAGTCATAAATTCGGTGGCTTGACGATTATAGGTCAGTACTTCCTCACGACTGAGGTTCGCACTCATCTTGTTTCGATTCTCGACGAGTTGCAGCGTTTTATCCATAATAGTCATGTTTAGACCGCTCCTGGACCCGGCCACTTTATCACCCTTTATTACTTTATCACCTGGTACCTTTACATACATCACAGCAGCAGATGAAATGAGCAGAATATTGAGAAGAAAAAGAAGGCCAGCAAGCTTCAGCCAGGTGTCTACGGAAACTAAGAGCTTCTTGAAACCGGCTTCAAAGAGGTAGCTGAGAAATATGGAGCCTTGCAAGATGATCAACCCATCTGAAATTGAATATTTTTCATTTGCACACTCGTTGGAGTTTGATCTTATCCAATTCATATCCCTGAAGGATGTTCTACCCTTCTACGTATGTACTCACCCTGCACTGTTGGACCCGTCACATCCCATAGGCCCATAAACTTCCAAAATATGATGACTGGCCAGTGGATCAAGTACAATGAATACGAAATGTCTCCAACAAAGACAAGGGAACTATGTTCAAGGAAGGATCCGCTTTTTAGACCAATAAAAACAGTAGCCGTAGATATACAAAGGAGTCGATTGAGCCAGACAAAATGAGTCAGCGGATAAAGTAATTGGAAGAGCAGTGAAATCGCCAAAATTGATTTGATAACTTTTTGTGACTCGTCTTCCTTTTGATGACCGATCTCTGAAGGAGCACCTTTCTCGTTAGTTGGCAACTCCACATAGGTTTTGATTTTGTCTGTCGATTTGAATGCGTTGGCGAGAAATCCGAAAAGGAACTGCCAGACGCGAGAGAGTAGACTCATATGTGCGATGTTACTGTCTGAAATTAAATTATTTAGCATTGCTTTACATGGATCTTTGGAGGAACATATGGAAAAAGATGTGCTTTCTCACAACATTCCTTCTACAATGAACCTCTGTACAACAAATTGCAAGAGGCCAACAAATAAATTTTTTATAGAACTGCCCTGTTTTATGAAGACTTATTTCGACTTAAAATTGGCTCGTGGCCCGTTTGATATTTTTCAGAGTTGCATTGTATAATACGATCTTTCCGAAAGTTTTGAAACAATTGCTTACAACGACTGATTGAGCCTCATTTTGTGATAAACTTACGACTTCCATTAGCCACTTGATACGCAAAACTAAGTGCAGCCACAAAAGCCAAAAATCCGATTGCCACATTCCTTTGAAACGACATAAGCCGGCAATATACCAAGTAGATCAACGGGACAATTAAGTAAAATTGAAATTCAACAGACAATGACCATGTGTGTAGAAAAAGCGGAAACTCATTTTTGATGGCAAAATATCCTTGCGCGGGGAGTTTAAAAATGTTGGAGGAGAACGTTGCAGCTGGTAACAATTCATCCAATACTTTGGGGAATTCTAATATTGAGAAGAGGAAGTTGGCCGTTATTACTGTCAAAACGAGTAGTGCAATGTACGGAGGGGCTATACGACGTATTCGGCGGAAGTAAAAATTAATAACTGCATGCGACGAGAACTCTCTCGAACTGAGGATGTGATGCATAAGGTAGCCGGAGATGACAAAGAATCTGAAAAAAAGGCAATAAATTCTTTGTGTTATGATCATATGGGGTGTGCTCAGCTTTCTTTAAGGTTTTGTACTTGGGCTTAGGTCAGTAAGCAATTTTTAGCTTCACAGGTTCCTTACCTGTGATCCGAAAATATACCCCCCCCCCCCCAGATCGACCCCTCAACTACGCCCCGCCCGCATATTCAACGACCCGGCGTTAAAGTGGGCAAAAAAAAAGAGTACAACAAATTGCAGGGACTAAAAAATATAATAATAAATTCTTTACATAAAGTTTTTGTTGTAGAGGGGTTTACTTTGACCTTAAACAAGCTCCCTGAACCTCCAAAATTGTTCGTTGTAGAAGAAAAAAGCCTATGGCACGGTGCAAAGAGCAATAAATTGCACAGTGCAAAGGGAACTTTTGTTTTTGCACAGTGCATATCGGAAAAATCACTCCAGCGACGTAACAAAAGCCCCAGTAAGAAAAACCTACATGTCAACTCCGAGATATCCATTTCTAAAAGTTTTTGGCCATAAATGAAATAAGAGCACATAAATAACAGCGACACATCTAAGTCCTTGAATATCCAACTCCATTGCTTTCAAATTGCGCAGACGGGAAACTAATCGTCAACAAATCTCGGACAATTTAACCCTCAAATTTTTTTGGAACAATTTCATGAAATCTAATCTTTCCCAATCTCGAGTTTTGCGAATGAGAAAATCTTTTTTGGATATCTCCGCAAAACATTTAATTTTTTTTGCTTATACTAGTCCGAGTCGCTGGAGTAATTTCCGCGACATGCACTGTGAGAAAACAAAAGCTCGCCTTGCACTGTGCAATTCCCTGCTTTTTGCACCGTGCAATCGGCTTTTTTTTTCTTCTATAACGAACAATTTTGCATTGCTTTACAAATCATAATTCAGGGAGCTAATTTAAGGTCAAAGTAAACCTCTCTACAACGAAAACTTTTTATAAAGAATTAATTATTATATTTTTTAGTCCCTGCAATTCGTTGAACTCTTTTTTTTGCCCACTCTCCGCGGTATCCGAGAGATATGCGAAGTTATAATATTTTACCAATCCGTCCGTAAAGTTGCTAGAGTGATTTCCACCACATGCACTGTGAGAAAACAAAAGCTCGCCTTGCACTGTGCAATTCCCTGCTTTTTGCACTGTGCAATAGGTTTTTTTGGCTGTCGCTCGCACCCTGACCTTTATTGCGTCGAGTCAACGCCAAAAATCACCCCAGAGACTTTCCAGACAGACTAGTGCAGCTTTCTTTCTCTCTTTCTCTCTTCAAAACAACGCTATTTTCGGTCAGAGGAAGAGACATTTGATGGCATTTGAAATGTCTCTTGGAAGCGTTTTGGACGACTGGATTCGATTTGGCACTGTAACGACGCTTTGTTTCCGCGGAGCCTCCGGGCCCTTTGTGTCCGCAACGAAGGGGCGTAGCTGAGGAGTCTATCTGGAGGGGGGGGGGGGGAAGTTTTTGGGACCACAGAAAATTTACCTTACTCCCCTCTTACCCCTCTTTTATTTTTTTCGCCGAGCCCTGGCTGCTAGCGAAACCTGGACGGTCACCGAGAGAAAGTACTTGCAATCCAAATAGGCATATCACAGCACATTCTGTTTATTCAAGGCATCAATTAGCACATCGGCTTCTAAAAGAGCCCCATAGAGCGTTACATGAGCCGGATCTAGCCAAATCATAATTCCTTCTTTTGTTGCACCGTAACAAGTGTCTGTATTTACATCACATAGACCTTTCATATAGTCCACTTTGATGCAATTGCTGCATTGTATAGATTCGATTGCATTGTTTACGCGTGAAGCGATCTGTCGACTTGCCTGAAGAGAATTTAAATTGATTTTGATTACTTCATATTTGCAGTAAGGAAGTTAAGGGGCTTACAGTATAATTAAAGTTGAGCTTGTCAAGCGTATTTCTCATTAAAGCGGCAGAGAGCTTTTGAATTTGCATATCGTTCTCATGTTCCGCGTAACCGATAACAATGTGCTTGGCAAGTGGACTGAGTTCCTCGTAAAACGATTGCATTTCCGATGACATTCTATCCTTGAAATATCTGGGCTGAAATCTGGGCTGAAAAGAAAATCTTGAAAGAACAAATTGTTGAGTCCTGAGACGAAACGCATGATTACTGTATTGGCATTCCGTTTCATTCGAAGCTTCTCGAAGCTTGGAAGGAAATAGGATTGATTCGATGGTTGTTTTTATATTCAGTGGTTTTACGAGTATTGTTGCTATTTTTTCAATAATAAACCTAATTTATAATATTATCCCCTTCAACCTTCGGCTGATTACCATCTTTACCTCCACCAGTGAAGATACCACCATGCCTCAACTACCCGAGACAAGGATACAACACAAATTGCCGGTTTTAAAAATTGTTATAGAAGAGCTTTGTGCTACAAAGGATCGTTTTGGCCTAAAATTGACTTTTCGGACCACCTTAAATGGCCAGAACATCTTCTTTTGAATTGCGTTTTTAACACCGTGCGAAACGAAATGTCAAAAAATTTTTTTATGTCCTGCAGCGAAAACAAAAGCGGCAGAGTTGCAAACAGTAAAATAATTATTAGTAAGCATGTAGAATATCATCATAATCGTTTCAAGTTGTTATTAGCCCGCCCGTAACGTCGTTGAAGTTATTGTATGACGTTGAGTGTCCAAAAATATGTGATCAATGCCACGTTCTTACAGGTATGTAAACAGAATACTAATCCGTTCGTATAGCCGCTAGAGTGATTTTTTTGGCGTTTGTGCTTTGCAAAAAAAGTGAAGGTCCGAGCGACGGCCGAAAAAAGCCTATTGCCCCGCGCAAAACGCAAGAAATTGCACAGTGCAAAGTGAACTTTTGTTTTCGCACAGTGCATGTCGCAGAAATCACTACTGCGACTTCACGGACGGACTAGTGTTAGTATGGTCGAGGAGTGTGTCACTTTAACGGAAAAATTATGACCACTTTTTCTTTTGGGTATTACCGGTCAATGTTAATCTCAAAAATTTCGGAAAACTTGAAAATCTTCAGCTTTTTTAAAAAAGACCTTGTTTTGGCCAAATCGGTCGAGAAATCGGAAAAAAAAAATATTTCTCGAATCCCCAATTTGCGAGGAAAAGCCAAGCCGAAGAGTACCGTTTTCATTTGACGTGCGTCGCCTTATCGAAACAGCCTTAAACTCACTTCAACTCTTCCGCATGCTGAGTTCTTTGGATGTGGCAAGTAGTGGTAGTATCTGTAGAAACAAATGCGAGTACAAATCTAAGAACTGCACCTACGAATGTCTGACAATCAAGATGTCAATCGGCCTATCCCAACGCTTTATCAGCCCAACAAAGTCGTTTTCATATTTTCCAGTCTCTTTGTCGATTGCATAAGGAATTTGGCATGATAAACAGTACATTGTGAGTCGTTTGAAACTGTGTTTCATTTTTGGCCAAACACCGAAGAAAAGGTCTCGCGCGAAACTGTTACCCATGATTACAATTTCTTTTGTTCCGGTGCCCTGAAAAACGCATAAAATTTTGTTTGATGGTTGTTTGAGGGTACCATAGTTCCAGCGGAAATATCATATATATTTGTATTTTCATAAAATGCATGGACTTTTGTCCCATTGATTGCACAGAAACAGCTTCCTTACTACTCGCGCCATAAAGTCCCGACAATTTTGCACGGTGCATTTGTCTCCAATTTTCACGGCCGTCGCGGCGATTTCCCGCCTTTACCCAAGCGACATGCACTTTTCCGCGACTGCACTCCAATTTCCGTGCGCGACATCAGCGATAAAATTGTCGGGACTTTATGGCCCGAGTAGTATAATACTAGTCGGCGCAAGAATTCGTGAGACTTTTTAGCACCGTGCAAGTCCTTTGATTGCACTGTGCGTTTTACTTTTCCGCACAGTGCATCTGCCGCTTCTTTCCACGCACGGTGCGAATCACGGCAAATGGTCGCAAGTGTGTCGCAGAGAGGGGGGAGATGGCTGCAACGTTGGCCTTTCCTCCAAATCGGCCAGCGACAAAGTTTGTCGCGCCGAATTTTGTCGCTGCGACGCACTCATTACTACTCGGCGCAAAAAGTCCTGAGAATTTGCACTGTGCGGTTCGAAAATCGCAAAAAACGGCTTCGCACAGTGCATTTTGACCCAAACATCATATTGCACGGTGCGTTTTGCGTTTTTTGCCTTACGTCGCGCGCGATTCCCATTTTTCTCAGCGACAAATCATTTCTTCGGCGCGCGACAAAATTTTTAATTGTGCTTTTTGAAATGAGCGGCGATTTCCCGCAAATTGATCAGCGACAAAGCTTATCGCAACAAATTTTGACGCTGCGACAACCCCTTCGTTGTTCTTTGAATTGGGGTTGCACAGTGCAAATGCGCTTTCTTTCGACGTCCAGCGATTCATCTTTTGCGACGGCTGCTTGCACAGTGCAAAAGAGAAAAAATAAATGCCCGCACGGTGCGAAAGAGTCTCACGAATTCTTGCGCCGACTAGTACATCTTATATTTGTAGCCAATGCATTTCACATACCTCCACTTGGCAAGAAATCAAGGAATTCAAAAATTCAGGCGGGTTTTCCTGCCTGCTCAAGTTCGCGCTGCATTCGGATATAAAGTCGATCATAAATCGCGCCACCTGACTATTGTAGGTCAGCACTTCCTCGCGACTGACGTTGAGAGTCATTTTGTTTCGGTTCTCGTAGAAATGTTGAGTTTGATTCATAATGGTTCGAGCGCGGCTCAACCCATCACTCTCGTTGTGACTGACTTGTGGTACCCTCAGACGCATCATAGCAGCTGATAAAATTAGCAGAATATTGAGAAGGAGGAGAAGATGGGAAAGCGTGTTCCAGTTGCGTACAGAGGCTAAGAGCTTCTTGAACCCGGTTTCGTAGAGGTAGCTGAGAAATATTGAGCCATACAAGATGATCAACCCTTCTGGAATTGAAATTTTTTCAACTGCAAACTCATTGAAGTTTGATCTTATCCAATTCATATCCCTGAAGGATATTCTCCTCTTCTATGTATGAACTCACCCTGCACTGTTGGACCCGTCACGTCCCATAGGCCTATAAACTTCCAAAATATGATGACTGGCCAATGGATCAAGTACAATGAATACGAAATGTCTCCAACAAATACAAGGGAGCTATGTTCTAGGAAGGATCCGCTTTTTAGACCAATAAAAACGGTAGCTGTAGATATGCAAATCAGTCGATTGAGCCAGGCAAAGCGAGTCAGTCGATAAAGTAATTGGAAGAGCAGTGAAATCGCCAAAATTGATTTGATAACTTTTTGTGACTGATCCTCTTTTTTATGACAAATCTTTGGAGGAGCACTTTTTTCGTTAGTTGGTAACTCCTGGTAAGTCTTGATTTGGTCTGCCGACTTAAACACGTTGGCGAGAAATCCGAAAAGGAACTGCCAGACGCGAGAGAGTAGACTCATATGTGCGATGTTACTATCTGGAATCAGCACTGTCCTACGTGGATCTTTGGCGAAACATGCAAAAAATTTGCTGGTTTACATCGATCCTTCTACAGCAAGACCTTTATACAACAGGTCACAAGAGGCCAAAAATAATCGTTATATACTGCGCAAACAAAGTTTTGTCCCCCCCTCTATCTCGAATACCAGTGGACCAATTGGTACCAAACTTTAAATAAATGTTAATAGGGCTCTGATATCGATAACTAGTAGACGAAATGCCAATTGGACATTTGCATTTCGTTTTACGACGAAAGTAAAGTCGCAGCGACGTAAGCATTTCCGTTGATCGACGACGAGGCTTATCGCAAAAAAATTTGTCGCTGAGACAACGTTGTCGCCATTTCTTTGAATTGGGGATGCACAGTGCAAATGCGCTTTCTTCCGACGTCCAGCGATTCATCTTTAGCGACGCTACCTGCACAGTGCAAAACAAAAAAAAATGCCTGCACAGTGCAAAAAAGTCCCGCGAATTCTTGCGCTGACTAGTACAGTGCCCTACCGACCTTTGATTTTGTTGGAGATCGGATGGATCAACTTACAATGTCCATGAGCTACTTGATACGCAAAGCTAAGTGCAGCCAAACAAGCCAAAAATCCAATTGCCACATTCCTTTGAAACGACATAAGCCGGCAATATGCCAAGTAGATCAACGGGACAATTAAGTAAAATTGAAATTCAACGGACAATGACCATGTGTGCAGAAAAAGGGGATACTCATTTCTGTATGCAAAATACCCTTGCGCGGGGAGTTTAAAAATGTTGGAGGAGAACGTTGCAGCTGGTAACAATTCATCCAAAACCTCAGGGAATTCTAATAGTGAAAAGACATAGTTGGCCGTTATTACTGTCAAAATCAAGAGCGCAATGTACGGAGGGGCTATACGGCGTATTCGGCGGAAGTAAAAATTAATAACTGCATGCGACGAGAACTCTCTCGAACTGAGGATGTGATGCATAAGGTAGCCGGAGATGACAAAGAATCTGAAAAAAAGGAAGTAAATTCTTTGTGTTATGATTATATGAGCAGTGCTCAGCTTTTTTTTAACTTTTGCACACCCGTTTGGGGCTAGGTCGGTTATATATTTGCGACACTAAAGATATAAATATTTTCTAGAGGAAAGCAAAACCCACATGTCAACTCCGAGATATCCATTTCTAAAAGTTCTTGGCCATAGATGAAACAAGACCACACAAATAACAGCGACGCATCTCAGTCCTTGAATATCCAACTCCATTGTTTCGAAATTCGGACGGGAAATTAATCGCCGACAGCTATCTTCCAGCAATAAACCCTCATCTTTGTTGACGGCAAATAATTTTTAATTTAGCAAAATCTTATCTTTCCCTATTCCGATTTTTGCGGATGACGTGAACTCTCTGAATATCTCCGCTAAACGTATTAAGAATAATCTTGAGAGTAAATATGGTTGGTGGTTTATATATTTCATTTTTCAATATATACATCCAAAAGTGTCATACGGCGAAGGCAGCAAATTAAAAATAATAAAGTTTGAAGTGTTTCTTGTGAAGTTCTTGTGAATGTCTTGCCAACTTCGTTAAAATTTGACCTGTTTTTGTTTGTAAAATGAGTGATTGTAAACCTTCTCCTTCTTCATCAAGTTTTCGCACACCTGAACCCATTTTTATGAGCGAAAGGGGCCAAACAACAGATAAAAAATAAAAGGTAAGATTATATATTCTCCATATAATCCTCTAAATAGAAATGAAGCTATGGGAACGTTCAGACGTCTTACAAATAAACGGTAGACAGTGGAAAGGCATCAGTCTGTCGGGAAAATAATGACCACTTTGTCGCATCAAACACCTCATCGCCGCCGAGAAAATGCACTGCGTCGCGGAAAAATCCAATGCTTTTTCATTTCAGCGACGCGATCGGCAAAGCGACAGAGTGCTCATTATTTTCCCGACAGACTGATACAACTTCATCCTAATTCAACAAAATCCGAGAGAAAACGGACCAAAAAAACATTTTTTCGCATTGTACCAAAAAATCGATAAATGTTTGGAAACTGCACAAAAAATCAATAAATACCTGGACACTTCGAGATTTCGCATTTTTCTCAAGGAAATATTATGACGTGGAGGGAGGCAATAAAATGTCTCACGAAATTGCGATTTGAATTGCGCGCTTTGAAAAGCGAAATCTACAAATCACCATCCGTATATGTATAATACATATAAGCACGCCAGCATACAAAGAAGTATATGTATAAAACATATAAGCACGTTCGCATGCAATGGTTTGCTCAGGGGCGTAGTAGTAAAGGGAGGGGGAGGGGACATGGGGGGTACCCCCTCCCGCCCCGGCCAAGGACCGACAAAAAAACGAAAAGGGCTTAAGGGAGGGGTAAGGTAAATTTTCTGCGGTCCCAAAAAACCTCCCCCCCCCCCCCCCCCCCCCCCCTCCCCCCCCCCCCCCGGAGCAATTCCTCAGCTGCGCCCCCGGTTTAACTCACACGTCATGCAGAACCAAAAAAATCAGATGTTGACCTCTAATCGGAGAGGAATCAGAGGTTTATGATATGCGCAGAAGTCTTTCTACATAATTTTATATATATATAAATTATTCGCCGCCGACAAAGATGGGAAACACTTCAAACTTTATTATTTTTAATTTGCTGCCTCCGCCGTATGACACTTTTGGATGTATATATTGAAAAATGAAATATATAAACCACCAACCATATTTACTCTCAAGATTATTCTTAATATGTTTAGCGGAGATATTCAGAGAGTTCACGTCATCCGCAAAAATCGGAATAGGGAAAGATAAGATTTTGCTAAATTAAAAATTATTTGCCGTCAACAAAGATGAGGGTTTATTGCTGGAAGATAGCTGTCGGCGATTAATTTCCCGTCCGAATTTCGAAACAATGGAGTTGGATATTCAGGGACTGAGATGCGTCGCTGTCATTTGTGTGGTCTTGTTTCATCTATGGCCAAGAGTTTTTAGAAATGGATATCTCGGAGTTGACATGTGGGTTTTGCTTTCTTTTAGAAAATATATAATTATTTCTTCCAAATTCGTAAGGTCGCAGATAACCGACCTAGCCCAAAACGGGTGTGCAAAAGTTTAAAAAAAAGCTGAGCACTCCTCATATAATCATAACACAAAGAATTTACTTCCTTTTTTTCAGATTCTTTGTCATCTCCGGCTACCTTATGCATCACATCCTCTCCTCGAGAGAGTTCTCGTCGCATGCAGTTATTAATTTTTACTTCCGCCGAATACGTCGTATAGCCCCTCCGTACATTGCGCTATTGACTTTGACAGTAATAACGGCCAACTTCCTCTTCTCAATATTAGAATTCCCCAAAGTATTGGATGAATTGTTACCAGCTGCAACGTTCTCCTCCAACATTTTTAAACTCCCCGCGCAAGGGTATTTTGCATACAGAAATGAGTATCCCCTTTTTCTGCACACATGGTCATTGTCCGTTGAATTTCAATTTTACTTAATTGTCCCGTTGATCTACTTGGTATATTGCCGGCTTATGTCGTTTCAAAGGAATATGGCGATTGGATTTTTGGCTTTTGTGTCCGCACTTAGTTTTGCGTATCAAGTAGCTCATGGAAGTCGTAAGTTTATCGCGGATCGTATTATAAAATGGAAATCCAAAAAATATCAAACGGGCCACGAGCCAATTTTAGGTCGAAATAAGTCTTCATAAAACAGCGCCCTTCTTTAACGAATTTATTTGTTGGCCTCTTGCAATTTGTTGTACAGAGGTTTACTGTAGAAGGAATGTTGTGAATAAGCACAATTTTTCCATATGTTCCTCCAAAGATCCATGTAAAGCAATGCTAAATAATTTAATTTCAGACAGTAACATCGCACATATGAGTCTACTCTCTCGCGTCTGGCAGTTCCTTTTCGGATTTCTCGCCAACGCATTCAAATCGACAGACAAAATCAAAACCTATGTGGAGTTGCCAACTAACGAGAAAAGTGCTCCTTCAGAGATCGGTCATCAAAAGGAAGACGAGTCACAAAAAGTTATCAAATCAATTTTGGCGATTTCACTGCTCTTCCAATTACTTTATCCGCTGACTCATTTTGCCTGGCTCAATCGACTGCTTTGTATATCTACGGCTACTGTTCTTATTGGTCTAAAAAGCGGATCCTTCCTTGAACATAGTTCCCTTGTCTTTGTTGGAGACATTTCGTATTCATTGTACTTGATCCACTGGCCAGTCATCATATTTTGGAAGTTTATAGGCCTATGGGACGTGAGGGGTCCAACAGTGCAGGGTGAGTACATACATAGAAGGGTAGAATATTTTTCAGGATGTGCATTGGATAAGATCAAACTCCAACGAGTGTGCAAATAAAAAATATCCAATTTCAGATGGGTTGATCATCTTGCAAGGCTCCATATTTCTCAGCTACTTCTTCGAAGCCGGGTTCAAGAAGCTCTTAGCCTCTGTAAACGCCTGGCTCAAGCTTGCCAATCTTCTCATTCTTTTCAATATTCTCCTCATTTTATCAGCTGCAATGATGTACCTAAAGGTACCAGAGACCGCTCATGATAAAGCTACTGTGTCCAAGAGCGGTTTAAACACGACTATTATGGAACAAACGCTGCAATACTACGAGAATCGAAACAAAATGGGTGTCAACGTCAGTCGTGAGGAAGTGCTGATCTATAATAGTCACAACAGGGAATTTATCCTTCACTTTATAAGCGAATGCAGCTCCAAGTTGCGAAAGCAGGATAATCCACATGAAATTTCGCGCAATCCGGTCTCCTGCCAAATCGAGGTGTGTGAAATAGTACAATATAATTAGGTGACAAATTTTGCAAGGAAGCCGTATCTACAATTTTTGTAAAGGGCATTTCAGCTATTTCAGCTACTTTTAAATCGTGCTTTTTACGGCGTGGAAACGAAATGTCCAAAAAGTTTCTGCGTTTCCTTGTTACCAATAACAACGTGAAAAACGCAGTGGTGACATTCTACATGCTTACTAATAAATATTTTACTGTTTGCAACTCTGCCGTCTTTGTTTTCGCTGCAGGACATAAAAAATTTTTTTGACATTTTGTTTCGCACGGTGTTAAAAGCGCAATTCAAAAGTAGCTTCCCCTGTAGGTAGATGATTCTTGTCGGCCCGGTTATGCAATCTTCGCAACATCTCTCGAAAGACCAAAAAAATCTTTTTTGACATTTCGTTTCACACGCCGTAAAACGCGCAATTCAAAAGTAGCTGTTCTGGCCGGCTAAACATCGCTTTCCCATTTTTTTCTCCATATATGTACATGACGTCATTCGACATATGCTCTTAAAAGACCAGAACAATTACTTTTGAATTGCGCTTTTTACGGTCTGAAACGAAATGTCAAAAAAATTTTTTTATGTCCTGTAGCGAAAAAAAGGCGGCAGAGTTACTATAAAAACAGTAAAATAATTATTAGTAAACATGTGGAATCTCACTACTATTTTTTTCCGTTGTTATTGGTACAGTAGACGAAGAAACGTTTTGGACATTTCGTTTCACACGCCGTAAAAAACGCAATTCAAAAGAAGATGTTCTGGCCCTTCAAGCCGTTTTTTCAGGGCACCGGGACAAAAGAAATTGTAATCATTGGAAACAGTTTCGCGCGAGACCTCTTCTTCGGCGTTTGGCCGATAATGAAACACAATTTCAAACGACTTTCAATGTATTGTATACCGTGCGCAATTCCTTACGAAATCGACAAAGAAACTGGAAAACGAAAACAGGACTTTATTGAGCTGATAAAGCGTTGGGATAGGCCCATTGACATTTTGATTGTACGACATTCGTAGGTATAAATTTTGAGTTTGTGACAGCATTTGATTTTACAGATACTACCATTACTTGCCAAAGCCAAAGAACCTGGCATGCGGAAGATTTGACGTAAGTTTCAAGTGGTAAATTATCGCGATTACTACTAGTTCAGAGCGTTCACGAAATTTTGTTCGCAGTTTTCTAATGAATTAAATGTAATACTCCCGCAAAATGCATAATGAATGCTTAATTTAGGCTTAGCTTAGGTTTTCCGTATTAACTAAAATTTTGAGTCTGGGCCGAGCCCAGGGAAGGGCCGGGCTGGGACAAAGCAAATTTGGAACGGCACGTCAAGTTGAGAAGGGAATTGGCTCTTCGTCCTAACAGTTATAAGAAAAACAATTTTTAAATCTTCCCGCTAGGTATTACTGGTCAAAGCAAGTCCGAAAAGGATCCATAAAGCTTGGAAATGTTAAACTTTGACAAAAAAGACCTGGTTTTTACCAAATGAGATAAGAAATCGGTCAAAAAAGATTTCTCGGACCCCATATTTGTGACGAAACGCCAACTAGAACAGTTCCCTCCAGACATATCAACCGGGCCGGGCTTTGGAAATTTCGAAAACGGGCCGGACCTACCTTTTACTGGGCCGAGGCTTCGGGCCCAAGATTTTGAATTTCGGCCCGAAGCCCGGTTCCGATTTTTTGGTACCGACACTGAAAATTGCGATGCCAATTATTTGTCTGGCATTTTGGTTTTCTGCGAAAACAAGATTTTGCTTTCGACAGAAAAGGTGGTTTGGCGGGTTTTCTGTCTAAAGATAAAACGAAATTTTACAACCGGGCCGGGCCTGTAAACTTCACCTGGCCGAGCTTTGAAAAAAAAAATTTTTTGGGCCGGGCCGGGCTTCAAAAATTTTGAAGACGGGCCGGGCTTAGGGCCCAATTTGCCATGTCTGGTTCCCCCTCCCTTTTGCTTTTTCGATTTGACGTGCAAAGCCCGGCCCAGGGGCCATGTCAGAAGCAGTAGTCCAAGTGCAGATTTGCATAAAACTTGAGACAAATTTAGAATAATTTTTCCGAAGACATATGCGAGATTTCTAGCTCGCGCTGGATTATCGTGTTCTGAAGACCTCCAAGGCGCAGGCTGTGAAATCAAAAAATTTGAGTGCACTACAACATGGAAGCTTTTTCCGAAAGTGTCAAATCGGCTATTTTTTTGTTTCAAGATTTGCTTTTCAGCACACATACCTCACCGACAGGATGCCATCGGAAATGCAATCGTTTTACGAGGAACTCAGTCCACTTGCCAAACACATTGTTATCGGTTACGCGGAACATGAGAGCGATATGCAAATTCAAAAGCTCTCTGCCGCTTTAATGAGAAATAGGCTTGGTGATTTCAACTTTAATTATACTGTAAGCTTCTTGGCTTACTGATGATAGTAATCAGAAGTTAAATCGAATTTAAATTCTTTTCAGGCAAGTCGACAGATCGCGTCGAGTGTAAACAAGGTAATTGGATCTGTAAAATGCAGCAATTGCATCAAAGTGGACTATATGAAAGGTCTATGCGACTTTACAACAGACACTTGCTATGGTGCAACAAAGGAGGGAATTATGATTTGGCTAGATCCGGCTCACGTAACACTCTACGGGGCTCTTTTAGAAGCCGATATATTAGCCGACACTTTAAATAAAGAAAATTTACTATGATATGCCCTTTGGAATGAGCGTGCTAAAACTTTAGGTATTGAAAATTTCGTGACACCTTCTGATCAAGAGATATCGAAGAGTTCAGGGAAAAGCGAGCTAGGAATCTCTCATAAAGTCCCAGACAAACCATGCTCAAAAATTTGAGCCAACATATACTGCGCGAACAAAGTTTTGTCCCCCCCCTCTTTCTCGAATACCAGTGGACCAATTGGTACCAAATTTCAAACTTAGTTTATTTAAAACGTACAAACAACTAACAACACACCGGGGTTCAATATATTACCGTAGTAAAAAATCTAGATGCATTTTCCTAAAAACACCAAGAAAAACCGTCAAACCCTTCTCCCCCGTAGGAGCAGTGACGGCAGAGCAAAACTTAGCTAAGCCTAAGCTAGCCTAAGGAAACCGGGGTTTTTTCCGCATTTCTCAGAATAATATATTGGTTAAAGCCAAAACTTTGCAAAACGAATCCAATCAAAATCTATTTAACTAATAAAACAAAAAAAATGTGAAGAATTACAATTCGTTTGAAAAACGGGCCGGGCCTACCTTTTACCGGGCCGGGCTTTGGGCTCGACGTATTTTTTCGGGCCGAGGCTTCGGGCCCAAGATTTTGAATTTCGGCCCGAAGCCCGGTTCCGATTTTTTGGTACCAACACGAAAAATTGCGATGCCCATTTTTCGTCGGGCATTTTGGTTTTCTGCGAAAACAAGATTTTGCTTTTGACAGAAAAGGTGGTTTGGCGGGTTTTCTGCCTAAAGATAAAACGAAATTTTACAACCGGGCCGGGCCTGTAAACTTCACCGGGCTGGGCCGGGCCGGTCTTCAAAAATTTTGAAAATGGGCCGGGCCGGGCTTAGGACACGAAGGGCCGTAGGCCCAGCCCGATTTGCCATGTCTGCTTGAAATCTTGCGATCGCAATATTATCTGAAGATTCGCGTCTTCACATGACAATCAAAAACATTTTTATTGTTAAAAAGCTAGAAAAAAATGTGACATTTCGTTAAAATTTCATCTAATACAAAGTGGGCGAATCGTCTAAACGAGTCAGGAAAGACGCCGGGTTGTCGTACACTGTGCTTTGATTGCACTTTTCAAAAGGCATTCATTTTGCACTCTGCGTGGTCGCAGCGCATTGTGAGTTTTACTCGTAGCCGTGCGGCAAGTTTTTCGCTCATTGTGCAGACATGTCAAGACGACTACGGTTCAGGGCATTTTTAGAATTTCGGAATTGGGACAAGAGACATATTTACATTGAGCTGCCCCTCTACACTCATCGGTAAACAAACAACACACTCGCAACCAAAGCAACATGTCTTTATTATTCGTCAACAACCTTTTGGTATGATGTCGGTCGCACGTTTTTCCGCTGTTCCAAAAACTGCGAATATCCTTATAAGATTTTGAATTTCGGGTTTCCGCGACATAGCGACATATTGAGCAAAACTGATCTTTTGGATTGGTCAAATGTTTCTCGTAGTCGTACTTCCACATCAAATGCTCTGCGTAGGCTTCGTCGTTGGTCATCAAATATTTGATGTAGCTGGCGAAACTCTTGAAACTCCTGAAAATAAAAGTTCCGCGGGAAGATTTTTCTTATATTTATGATAAATAAAAAGTTTAAATAATAGTTCGTACCGTCGCTGGACTGATTTCGGCGACATGCACTGTGCAAAAAAAACAGGGTGTGAGCGACAGCCGAAAAAAGCCTACTGCACGGTGCAAAAGGCAGGAAATTGCACAGTGCAAAGTGAACTTTTGTTTTTGCACAGTGCATATCGCAGAAGTCACTCTGACGACTTGGGCCGGCCCGTTTCAAAATTCCTCAAGCTTGGCCCATGACCACCCTTGATTTTTCTAAAGGGCATGGAAATTTGTGGCATTGATTGCACAGTGCATTTGCACTTTCCCGCGCTTGTCGCCGCCGCACAATAAATTTCGCCTTTTCCGCACAGTGCAATCCTCAAAAAAACCTTTTGCACTGTGCAAATTTCAGCCCGCGGCGATTTTTCGATTGCACAGTGCAAAAAACAAAAAAGTGAAATGCACAGTGCAAAAGTGGGGTTTTTTGTGCACCGTGCGGAACGCGACAAAACGGCTATGCCCTTTGCGAAAATACTAATAGTAGCTCGACAATGTTCAAAACCACGTACGCAAAGTCGTCCAGAGCGATAAATGATTTTGGTGGGACGTTTTGATATTGCTCCTTCTTCAAAACAATGGGCACAAGGTCTTTGAATTGATAGAACTTCTCGGTTACATAATCAAGACAAACCGAGTTTTCAAATGCCAAATAGAATCTGTAGCTTGTCATCATTTCCTTGAAGCAGTTCGGATCGCAAGAACGGTTGCCACATTTGCCAAACAGGTCAATATCAAGGTGACTGCAAAAATTTTGTCTTTTCATAGATTGGCATTACTATGGGCTTAAAGAATAGAGTGTCTCAACTTCGACGCCCAGATGCAGCCAAGATACCAATCTTTGTCGTCGATATTTTTGGCCATTTGTCAGCTTATTGCGGAAAAAATTGATTTTTCGTGGAAAGAAACGTTTCCCTCTGCAATAAAAATACGAGTCGGTCTGGAAAGCGGCTGGCGTAATTTGGGCGACATGCACTGTGCAAAAAAGTCAGGGTGCGAGCGACAGACGCAAAAAGCCTATTGTAGGGTGCAAAAAGCACGAAGTTAAGTCAACTTTTGTCTTTCCATATGCCTACTAATAATTATTTTAATGTTTGCAACCCTGACGTTTTTGTTCTTGCTGCAGGACTTAAAAAAATTCTTGACATTTCGTTTCACACACCGTAAACAGCGCAATTCAAAAGTAGTTGCTCTGGCCCTTTAAAAGTCAAGTTTAGGACAAAATTGAGCTTCACACAACGATACCTTTCTACTAATTTGTTTAGAAAGTCGCTGGTGTCATTTTTGGCGTTTGCATTGTGCAAAAAACGTCAGGGTGCGAGCGACAGACGAAAAAGCCTATTGCACGGTGCAAAAAGCTGGAAATTGCAAAGTGCAAAGTGAACTTTTGTTTTTTTCACAGTGCGTATCGCAGAGATCACCCCCAGAGACTTTACAGACGGGACTATCATAGTTATGCTGAGACTTTTTATTTGCCAAAAGTGTCGAATTCTGACTAAGTTTCGTCCTAAAAATCTCGGCTTTTCCCCAAAAGCGCAAGGAATCTCGCATTTGTCCGCAAAAGAAATCTAAATTTGTGCCAAATCTCAATAAATCTCAGTGTCGCACTTTGACCGCTTCCCAGCCCGGGCCGTTTCAAATTTGTTTCGGCCCGGCCCGTCGATATCTATTCGCCCGGCAAATGTAACATTACTAAGATGGGCTGAAAAAAATAGTTAAAAACTGTTGTAAACCTTTTGAAAATGATCATATATAGTCGTGTATGATTTCTCTGCCTGCATGATGGGGTTTCGACACTATTTTTGTTTCCTACATCAATTTTCGCTTACAGACTCAGAATTTTAGTTATTACGGGCCAATTCCGGGCCGGGCCGTTTCAAATTTGCTTTAGCCCGGCGCGGGAGCCGTGTCCAACTTTGACCATTTCCCACATAAACAAAAAAACGTGTTACACGAAATGAAACCCTACTTTTTCAGCTCCGCAATCACGTCCTCCCGACGACTGGCGGTGTCGCAGCGAGAGAAAACTTTGAAAATCCCATGTTTTTTGTCTTTTTTATCTCTCGCAACAGATCATTGTAGTACTGTGGTCTCTATAAATGAATTTTAAAGATATTGCCTTGTCTCCAAATGCAACAAAAAGGCCATAAACTTACAGTAATATTTCGGGGTTTCTCCCGAAAATAGCCGTACGGATATGGGATGTCCGAATGCATCATGAACGTTGAAGTCGCGTTGAAGTAATCGTTTTGCAAGCTGAATTTGCATAATTCATTATGGTGTCATCTTACCGACCGCTGCCTGCCCTCGTTGGCGGCTCTCTTTCGCACATAATGAAGGTTTGTTTCGGATTGTGTCTCGTCGGATAACTCGCATTGTAATGGACTAAAAAGATTGACTTGGTAAATGGAAATTCGTCATGACGAGAAAAAATAGGACGCGGATTTCCCTTGCATTCCGTATTTGGACGCAAAGAAGTTGCCGAAGCTGTCAGCGATGCTGTTGTAATTTAAAAGGCCAGTACAGCTACTTTTTAACCGCGCTTTTTACGGAGTAGAAACGAAATGTCCAAAACGTTTCTTTGCCTACTGTACCAATAACAAGGAAAAAATGATGGTGACATTCTACGTGCTTAGTAATAATTATTTTATTGCTTCCAACTCTGTCGCTTTGTTTTCGCTGCTAGATTTAAAAAACCTTGTTTGACATTTCGTTTCCCACGCCGTAAAAAGCGCAATTCAAAGGTAGTTGTTCTGGCCCTTTAAGCTGGTCCAAAAAGTCATTTTTAGGACGACTTTTCCAAAATGAGCCTATCACGAAGCCCTTCTATAGCAATTTTTTAATTCAGTAAACAGTAGTGTGGCTGTACTACCGTCCGGAAAGTCGCTGGAGTGATTTTAGCGACATGCACTGTGCAAAAAAGGTGAAGGTGCGAGCGACATCCGAAAAAAGCCTACTGCACGGTGCAAAAAGCAAGAGATTGCACAGTGCACAGTGAACTTTTGTTTTTGCACAGTGCATGTCGTCGAAATCACTCCAACGACTTTACGGACGGACTAGTGATTAGAAGGCATATTTATGAGTCGTTTACGCAATTTCTTAGGTCGGTAAAGAACCAAGACAACTACATTTGAATCTCGCCTTTGCAGCTTGAAAAGCGAAATGTCACAGAATTTTTGCTGTCCCTTGTCGTAAAACGGTCTTGGCAATAGCTAAAAACAATTAAGTAGATATTAAAATACATCCTCAGCAGTTTCAAAATTATCTCTACTTTGCTTTAACTGCATGGGAAGACAAAAAAAAATGTGACATTTCGTCTCCCAATCCGTAAAAGCGGAATTCAAATGTATTATATTTGCGTTGCTCCTTTAAAAATGGTTTGCATCGCAATACCGCCACCAAGCCGGTCCAGGAATCAAGACTCTGTGAGCGGGTCAAAAAAGGCCGGTGACATTTCCCATGTACATATCGTACCCTCTAAACCGGCCTGCCGAACTTACTCATATAAAAGGGAAAAAACATAACCCCATCCGAGGTGTTGTACGTTTCCCGGTCCCTCGTGAATTCGCACGTTTCTCCGCATGTTCCGTGGACTGCATCCAGAAACCCGGGATCTTCTCCACGGCTATTCCGAGGCGTCCAAAGCAATATTCGAGTTTTGTTCACCGCAGCGACAGTAGTTGTGATTTTTGCGATCTTTTCGGATTTCTAAATTCCGCTCATATCAATCAACAGGGGAATTACTCCAAGTGCAAGGCACGTCAAATTGAAAAAGCAACAGAGAGGGAACTCTTCAAGTTGGCACTTCGTCACAAATTTGGGGCCCGAAAAATCTTTTTTGATCAATTTCTTGTCCAATTTGGCAAAACCCTGGTCGTTTTTGAGAAAAGTTGACCATTTTTAAGCTCTATGAATTTTTTGAGACTTATTTTGACCGAAAAAATTCGAAGAAAAATTTACAAAATAATTTTTCCGATAAATCTTTGGACGAAAAGCCAACTTGAAGAGTTATCTCTTCGATTTTACGTGCGACGCACGTATTTTCATGCATCTTGGCATACATTTAAGAGTAATACTTTCTACGACATATACGAGATTTCTAGCTTGCGCTTTGCAGTTACGACTGAGATTTTTTGGTCAAAAGTTGGAAAAAATGTGAAGTTTTTTTGCGAATTTTGGGATGAAAAGTTTTATTTCTATTTTTAACACAGAGTGTAATGTTTCTACCAAAAATCAATTTTTTCCGCGCGGAACTGGCAAAGATACGGCCAAAAAGTGTTTCCCTCTCTGCCCGCTCTCCGCAATTCGCAAGCTCTCTCGGCGGAAAAGATTGTTCAATATCTCGACGGCCATTGCAAAACGCGAGCTAAAATTTTCCGGAATTGATGTGTTATCTATGCCAAACGTTTGTGCAAAATTAGAAAAAAATTTGAGCGTCGCACTTGGACTTTTTCCTTTGCAAATTTTCTAGATACCTACAAGATGAAGATGCGTAAACAACAGATAACTTGCAACAATCAACGTAGAGAGAAGTACAACAGAGAAAAAGCGTTTTCTTTGAGATATGAGTTGCGGTAGAGATCTCATTCCAAGGAAAAGTGAATAATTAAAAAAAACAATCAAATTTCACTTGTTTTGATTTGAAAACTCGTTTCTTCGATTTAACATAAGATAACGCGCTTTATAAATTTTAATTTCTTAAAAAAGATATCGAGCTCAATAACTTGTGGGGGCGTAGATGAGCCTCGGATTTAACCCGACAATTTTTTGGTCGCTGACCCACATCAACGACTTCCGTTTCCGAGATTCGACAAAGTCAGATTTTAAGTTTAAAATTAAAAAGCGGAGTGCTAAAAATGCTGAACATCGTTTGACAAAAGTAGACATGGCTCACGGGCCGGGCCGCTTCAAATTTGCATTGGCCCGGGAGGCGTTTTTGACCGCTGGATCCGGTCCGGCACTGCGAGTCCTAGCTAGACATGGCTCAAAAAATGATAGCGATCAATAAAACCGAAACGACACAAGAAACCTCGAACTTTGCAAAAAAATATTTTTTCCGAAAGAATTTTTATTTTGTTGCGCGATAATTTTGTGGCGTTTCGCCGTTTCCGAGAATTTCTGTGTCGTTTCGTCATTTTGAGAAGTTATTGAACGGAAACATTTTCTTCTATTTTTTTTGACGTGTGGCTCCCGGGCCGGGCCTGGTGTTGGGCCAGACCAGGCTCGGCCAAAGCGAAATTTGCGACGGCCCGGGGCCAGCCCAAACTTTTTAAACCCGGCCCGCGGGCCGATCTTTCGGCTTGGCCCGGAATCGGCCCCTAATAACTAAAATTGCACAAATTGGTGTAACAAACAAAAAAAAAGTGTCGAAACCCCATTATACAAGCAGAGAAATTACACACAACTAATATATACGATCATTTTGAATAGGTTTACAACAATTTTCTCACGTTTTTTTCATCCTATCTTAGTGATATTAGATTTGCCGGGCAACTTGATGATATCTACGGGTCGGGCCAAAGCAAATTTGAAACGGCCCGACGCGGGAACATGTCAAGGCAGGAGCAGTAGTCCAAGGGAGATTTGCATAAAACTCGGCGCAAATTTAGAATCATTTTTTCTAAGACATGTGTGAGATGCCTGGTTTGCGCTTTTCAGGACGACCAAGATTTTGACCGTTGAATATCTCGGCTGCGTAAAGCGCGTGCTAAGATTTTTGGCCATTAATATGTCATCCAGGGGCGTAACAAGAGCGCCCCCCTGGCCGACCTCTCTACTACGCTAATGGTGTCATCTATGCCTTGAATGTCATCTTGTGCCAAACTGAACAAAAATCTGAGCGTTAGACTTTGAACATTTCCATATCACATTCTTTTGCAATTGGGAACGGATAAATACGTAAAATGCAGCTATCCCGAAAAGAGTATAACAAAAGACATGTGCAAGATGTCTGGCTTTTCAGGACAACCAAGATTTTTACCGTTGAATATTTCGGCAGCGTAAAGCGCGTGCTAAGATTTTTGGCCATTAATATGTCATCCAGGGGCGCAACAAAGGGGGGGGGGGGGGGGGGCAAATGGAAGGCCCCCCCAGACCAATTCCCCGGATTTTTTCCGTACGAAAGTCGCAAATTTATGGCCAAAAAGAAGTTTTCTTTCTGACCACTCCGCCATTCACGTCCTCTCTCGGCCGCAAACATTGTTGATTATCCCGCAAGACACAAACTAACGCTTTAATGAGTTGTTTTATATGGCCTACTAGTTTTTTTCGTCAGGGTCGTAGCTGAGTAATCGGTGTGGGGGGAGGTTTTTTGAAATTTGTAAAAAATATTTCATTTGCAGCGATCTTGATTGGTCATAACTTTTTTTTAAGGCCGCTCAAATGGCCCGGCCAATTCGACCTCAAACTTTCAAAGCTTTCTTATGCCGTTGTCACCCACATCTGAGCAAAATGTGGGCACAATAAAGACAAAAAAATTCTAACCATATATGTACTGCACTAACTTTTATTAATCTTAACAATCGAATTTTTTCTAAAACTCAAGTCGCAAACTTTGCCAGAATCCGCATATTCTGCGATATCATCGTAAACGTCCTTTGCAGGCCGTCTTAAGACGTATTCACAGACGTCACACATCATTTTATGCCGTGAACGTGGTGTCCGCTTCAGATTGTAACTCCAGAGAAGGTGCTCCGCATACAACGCATCGTCAGTCATCAGACGTTTCAAGTATTCAGAGAAGTCTTTGAGGCTTCTGCAAGGAATAGAAGATAAAATACGTAGAGTAGCTAACAGGGTAGACAACTTACGCAAAATCGTCCAGCGCGATGAACGATTTTGGAGGCGAATTTGGATAATATTCCCTTTTTAAAACGATGGGAACCAACGAATTGAAGTTGAAGAACTTCTCGGACGCGTAGTCCTTGCAGGCCGTGTTTTCAAACGCCAAATACAGACATGGCAAAACGGGCCGGGCCCGGTGCCCTTCGGGCCCCCGGCCCGGCCCTTTTCAAAATTTCCAAAGCCCGGCCCGGCCCGGCCCCGGGGTACCTTGGGCCCGGCCCGGCCCGGCCCGGCCCCGGCCCTTTTTTTTTTTGAAGGTTTTACTTTAAACTAACATCATGACGTTGTTCGCAGTACTCGAATTAGTCCAAAAACGTTTTAAAATTTAAAAATCGATCAACCTATACCCAAGATATTGTTGATTTTTTTTTTGATATTATCCATGATCTGTCTTTCGGCGAAAAAGATGTTCAGATATTGGAAATATATGCAAAAAGCTGAAGAGCACCAAAAATCTGAAGATTCGGAAATGATAATCAGAACCTGAAATTTTTTGTCCCAAATTTTGGTTTATTTGATTTTTTTAAAGGTCGAAAAATCGAACCACAGGTATTCATGTCATAAGAGGGAATAAAATACTTCAGATGGGCTGCTCATTGTCAAATCCATCGTCGAAATCCTTGAAAAAAGAAGAGAAACATTAAACAACCGTAGTCAAAAAATTTTTTTTGAGAAAAAATTACAACAAAATGCCAAAAAAAATTGGCACCTAAATTTTTCGCTGCAAGACAAAAATTTTTTTTTGAAAAAAGGGGCCGGGCCGAGGGGGCCCAAAAAAAAGATAGGCCCTCGGCCCGGCCCGTTTAGAGTTGGGCCCGGCCCGGCCCTTTTCAAAATTTCCAAAGCCCGGCCCGGCCCGGCCTTTAGGGCCGGGCCGGGCCGGGCCGGGCCGGGCTGGCCCGGCCCCCTTGCCATGTCTTGCCAAATAGAAGCGATATTCTCGGCTGTTGCGCTTATAACAAGCTTTGTCGCAAGGCGTTCCTCCGCACCGACCAAAGACATCGACGTGCATGTGCCTGAAATGAATGGGAACTTGTCTTTTGGCGAGGAAAACTACTGCTAGGCCGTCAGGAAAGTCGCTGGAGTGATTTTCGCGACATGCACTGTGCAAAAAGCAAGAAATTGCACGGTGCACAGAGAAATTTGTTTCTCGTTTTGGCAATTTGCCTAAAAAAAATTTCTGAAATTGGAGGTACTAGTACTAGTCCGTCCGGAAAGTCGCTGGAATGATTTTCGCGACATGCACTGTGAAAAAACAGAAGTTCACTTTGCACTGTGCAAGTCGTTGCTTGCACCGTGCAGTAGGCTTTTTCGTATGTCGTTCGCACCTTCGCCTTTTTACACAGTGCAAAAGTTAAAACCCACTCCAGCTACTTTTCGGACATGAAACATGCACAGCAGAACTAAAAATGACGTTAAAGGGCCAGCCGGGTTACTTTAGAATTGCGGATTTTACGGCGTAGAAAATGAAATGTCAAAAAATCCCGGACGGACTAGCATTTCCATAATTAGACCTTTTCGCCTTTTACCTCCGGCTCACAGTGCATTTTAGTGGTTTTTTGCACAGTGCCAACTTGGAAAACTGTGTGCACTGTGCAAATGCACTCAACGGCGCAGTTGAAAAAAGGCAACGTCGCGGCAATTGGTGCACGGTGCAAATAACATAATTTTCTTCTAACATACGCGTAGATTCCCAGCTCGCGCTTTGCAAAAGCGACCGAAATTTTTAGGTTAAAAGTTGGCAAAAATGTGAGTTTTTTGCGAATTTTGACACGAAATGTTTCATGACGACCTCAATTTTTCCCATGCGAAACTGGAAAAGTTACGGCAAAAAGTGTCTTCCCTCGGACCGCTCTCCGCATTTCGCGTGCTCTCTCGGCCACAAATATCGTTGAATATCTCGACAGCCCTTGCAAATCAAAAGCTAAGATTTTCAAAAATTTCTTTGTGAACGATGCCTAACGTGTGTGCAAAATGAATTACATAACAACTGCTCCAACATGAAGAACAACAACATGGGAGTACCCTTAGATTTCGGTTGACTGGAAAGTGCTCAAGGTGCAATGCTCAGATTTTGATGAAACTTGGCACAAATATAGTAAAATTGGTCTTAAAACATATGCGACACTCCTATCTCGCGCTTTGCAGAAACAACCGAGATTTTTAGATCGAAAGTTGGCAAAAATGCTGCGCTTTTTTGCAAATTTTGCCGTAAAATGTTTGTTGCCTCTTTTATCCGTAGAGGGTAATGTCTTCACAAAAAATCAACTTTTTCCGCACAAAATTGACAGAGATATGGCCAAAAAGTTGATTTTCTCTCTGACCGCTCTCCGCGTTTCGCGTACTCTCTCGACGACCAAGATGGTTGAATATCTCGACAGCCCAAAGCGGGTGCTAAAATTTTCAGCCATTGATATATCATCCTCCGTTGAATATGATGGCTACCTCTGCAAAATTAAGAGCTAAAATTTTCAGCAATTCATATATAACCCATACCAAAAGAGTGTGCAAAATTGAACGAAAATCTGAGCGTCGCACTCTGAGAACTTCACTGGAAACCCCATCCTTACCCGACTACTCAATTTTAATACTCCACAACACATTAGCAACAAGACAAGACCATTGATTGCGGACTTAAAATCCAGTCGTCTCCATTTTAGTCGCATAATCAACGGATTCCTCGACAAAGAAATGTATTTTTTTCAAAGATTTGAGAGGTTTTAGGTTTCTTTGAGACGATTTTCGATTATTATCAAGATTCAGTTCAATTTTTCAAATTTAAAATCTTCTCAGACTTGCGGCGTTGAGAGAAACTTGCTCTTCGCGCCACTCCTTCTTCGACGTTTTTGTTATACTCTTTTCGGGATAGCGGCATTCTACGTATTTATCCGTTCCGAATTGCAAAAGAATGTGATATGGAAATGTTCAAAATCTAACGCTCAGATTTTTGTTCAATTTGGCACAAGATGACATTCAAGGCATAGATGACACCATTAGCGTAGTAGAGAGGTCGGCCAGGGGGGCGCTCTTGTTACGCCGCTGGATGACATATCAATTGCTGAAAATTTTAGCACGCGCTTTGGGCAGCCGAAGTATTCAACGACCTTTGTCGCCGAGAGAGTAGGCGAAAGATAGAGAGCGGTCAGAGAGAAAAATTTTTTGGTCGTAACTTTGCCATTTTTGTGCGGCAAAAAGTTGATTTTTTATGGAAACATTGCCCTCCACATAACAAACATGTATGAAACTTTTCATGGCAAAATTCCAAACAAAGTGTCACATTTTCGCCAACGTTCGACCTAAAAATCTTGGTCGTTTTGCGCCGTTTGCACAGTGCAGACCGCATTTCAACTCGGCACTGTGCAAAAAACAGCAAAACGTGCGCGAGCGACAAATCGGGGAAGAACGGTCTACGCGCTTTAAGGAAACACTAGTAGAACAACTGTTACGGGCGGGCCAAAAAAACCATGCTTAATCTGATTGGATGCATTCACAAAACACACAAACCCTAAACACGTAATTTGCAAAAATAATTGTTATCGAGTGAACTGTAAATCAAGATAATTTGCGATGGCCTTTGTCGCTGCAGCTCGAAACAACATTGCTTGAATTTATAAAAATCAAACGCTGAAATAACAATACACATTTACATTTTGAAATCGGAAGAATCGGATGGAAACTAATGTGTTATTCTTTGAGATATCTTTCGGCTCTCCTCCGTCGCTTCAGCCAGTTGCGAATTTGCTCCAACACCGGCATTTTGAAGCGGAACTTGGATTTTGCATGTTCTCTCTGAAAATCAACGTTTTAAGAGAGTTTCAGCGTTCCAAAAAATCTTGACATGTTTACACTGTCGCGGAAAAAATCTCGCACGGCGATGCGTAGAATTGCACACCGACACGCACAGTGCGAAATGAATTCAGAATTCGAAACAGGGTGTGCAGAGAATTCTGCAGGAAACTATTCATTAATAGCTTTGCGCTGGTTGATCCAATCCAACAACTCACTTTTCCGCGACCGCACTTCAATTTTCGCGCGCAACATCAGCGATAAAATTGTCGGCACTTTATGGCGCGAGTTGTACTAGTTCATCCGGAAAGTCGAACTGAGAAGGGACTGATTTTTGGCGTTTGCACTGTGCAAAAAAAGTCAGGATGCGAGCGACGGCAGAAAAAAGCCTAGTGCACGGTGCAAAAAACAAGCAATTGCACAGTGCAAAGAAAATGCTTGTTTTTCACAGTGCATGTCGCGGAAATCACTCCAGCGACCTTACGGACGGATTAGTACAGGGTGGGCAGAGAATTCTGCAGGAAACTATTCATTGATAACTTTGCGCTGGTTGATCCAATCCAAAAATTTTTGTTGCATTCTACAGGGAATCTGATGAGTTTTTAGGAAATAAAAAAAAATTTTTTGTTCTTTCGGCGGAGACTTCCGAAATCCGCCTTGAATTCGGCGAAAAGTTCTTTTTTACAAATCAGGCTATAAATCGTCGTAGGTGTGAAGGAAATTGACGGAAAAGTATTCAGAAAACATATCATGATATTTCTTTCTAATTTTTGTAATTTGGCGGAGACATTTTGTAACCTCGGCGGACGGTTCTTCTTCGAAGGGTCAAATCGAGCAGAAACAAAAAAAAATTGTGGCGTCCCTGGGGGCTTAGCACTTAGATACGGCTCGTTACGTCGTCTACTGACGGAAATATGAAAAAACGGCAATTCGGCAGAGAAATTGGCGGAGAAAAATATCAACCTCATTAAGAAATTATGATGAGAAAACTAAAACTATTGGTTTTATACGGCCTCTATCAACCAACATTCCGCCGCCGCCGACGGCACTGTGCGAAAATTATTCAGCGCACTGTGCAATGTCTCTTTTTTCAAGAAGACATCCTTTTTGTTTGTTGTGGCACATACTTTCAACGGACGGATAAAGAGTCCGCAAAAAAAATTCCGGCAGCGTCCGCCAAGCGTCCGCCGATAAGAAGAATCACATTTAAAGGCCGTATAAACCCAATAATCTTATTTTTATCATCACAATTTCTTAAATAGGTTGATAATTTTCTCCGCTTGCCGTTTTTTATCTGTCAGTCAGTAGACGACGTAACGAGCCGTATTTAAGTGCTAAGCCCCCAGGGATACCATTTTTTTTGTTTTTGCTAGGGTTGACCCTTCGAGGTTGAAGAAGAACCGTCCGCCGAGGTTACAAAATGCCCCCGCCAAATTACAAAAATTTAGAAATAAATATCATGATATATCTTCTGAATACTTTTCCGTCCATTTCCTTCACACGTACGACGATTTATAGCCTGATTTGTAAAAAAACCCTCCGCCGAATTCAAGGCGGATTTCGGAAGTCTCCGCCGAAAAAACAAAAAAATTTTTTTTGTTTCCTAAAAACTCATCAGATTCCCTGTAGAATGCTAAAAAAATTTTGGATTGGATCAACCAGCGCAAAGTTATTAATGAATAGTTTCCTGCAGAATTCTCTGCCCACTCTGTACTAATCCGTCCGTAAGGTCGCTGGAGTGATTTCCGCGACATGCACTGTGAAAAACAAACATTTTCTTTGCACTGTGCAATTTCTTGCTTTTTGCACCGTGCACTAGACTTTTTTCTGCCGTCGCTCGGTAGAAAAATTACCTGACTTTTTTTGCACAGTGCAAACGCCAAAAATCACTCCAGCGACTTTCCGGATGAACTAGTACAACTCGCGCCATAAAGTCCCGAGAATTTTATCGCTAATGTCGCGCGCAAAAATTGAAGTGCGGTCGCGGAAAAGTGCATGTCGCTTGGGTAAAAACAGGAAATCGCCGCGACGGTCGCGAAAATTTGAGAACAAATGGACGGTGCAATATTGTCGGGACTTTATGGCTCGAGTATTACTAGTCGGCGCAAGAATTCGTGACACGCGTGAGTAGTATCAGCCTGTCGGGAAATTAATTCGGAATCGTAGCGGCGAAATTTCGCGCCGCGCCGCCGTCGCATCAAATTCCCAAGCGCCGCGAAGCGATGGCGCGCGATTTGAAGGTGCGACCACATTATTCTCCCGACGGACTGATACTAGTCCGTTGGCAAAGTCGCCGGAGGGATTTCGGCGACATGCACTGTGAAAAAACGTCAGGGTGCGAGCGACAACATAAAAAAGCATATTGCACTGTGCAATTTCCTGCTTTTTGCACGGTACAAAGGAAACTTTTGTTTTTTCACAGTGCATATCGCGGAAATCACTCCAGCGACTTTCCGGATGGACTAGTAGTAATATTACTGCAGAGTGCGTTTTTTTCGTTCGCACTGTGGTGATTGTTTGTCGCGTAAAGCCACTTTGCGATGCCGACCGCACCGTGCGCGAAAACATGTCAAGACTTTTTAGCCCGCCCACGATTTACAAGAAACATATTATATTAGTCTGTCGGGAAAATAATGAGCGCTTTGTCGCATCAACAACCGCATCGAGGCAAAAAAGTGCACTGTGTCGCGGCAAAATCAAACTGCTTTTCAGTTCAACGACGCTTTGTCGCTGAGAAAAGCAAAGGAACGATAAGGTGGCCCGCCGGCTCTCCTTAGTCCTCAAATATCAAATAAACACGCCAAATATACGCAATGATACGTTTATCCTTTCAAGTATCTTCCAAACAAACACCAAAAGTATCTCAGAGATTATCACGTCGAACAGCTCCTCTGAAAACGACCGCTCCCTCCAGTCAATCCTCGCTTTACTGCCAAATCCACGTCTGAATCTCCAAAACCGACCAAATGAAACGTAGCGCCAAGATCCAATCCTCGCGGTGAGACGCACGATGCAGACCATGTCCAACGAAAATGGGAATCGCGCGCGACGTGAGACAAAAAAATGCAAATTGTACGGTGCAAATGATGTTTTTGGGTCAAAATGCACTGTGCGAAGCGCTTTTTTGCGATTTTTGAACCGCACAGTGCAAATTCTCAAAAACCGCACAGTGCAAATTCTCAAAAACCGCACAGTGCAAATTCTCAAAAACCGCACAGTGCAAGTTCTCAAAAACCGCACAGTGCAAATTCTCAAAAACCGCACAGTGCAAATTCTCTAAAACCGCACAGTGCAAATTCTCAAAAACCGCACAGTGCAAATTCTCAAAAACCGCACAGTGCAAATTTTCAAAAACCGCACAGTGCAAGTTCTCAGGACTTGCGCCGAGTAGTATTTTCCCGACAGACCGATAACAATCCTCACCTCTAACATCTTCAACAAGACGCCTGGCGTTGCTTTCTCGTTTCGACTCACAGCGATCTCCAGAAAATTGACCAACTCAAAGTCCAATCGAGTTTGTTTTATGGAAAGTTCGTGTTGATGGGTTGTTGTCGACTTGAAGACGTACACTTCTTCCTTTGCGGAATCGCAGTCGACTCGGAGACTCATTTGGCAGCTTTTTTGACGGCAACTAAAATTTTAGAGACCTTGGAGTGTACACCACTTTGATAAAATGGATATGGCAAGAGAGGATTTTTTTAATTATTTTTTGTTTTGTAAAAAATTATGTGGTAAGGGGGGACCAAGCCAAATTAAAAAATTTTTTTGGTTTCCAAAAAAGACGTTGTGGTAAAGGGGGACCAAAACTTATTTTAAAAAAAAAATTTTATCGTTTGCAAAAAAGGCGTTGTGGTAAGAGGGGACAAAGGCAATTTTTGTTTAAAATTTATTTGTTTGAAAAAATGATGTGGTAAGGCACATTTTTCAAAACATTTTTTTTGGTTTGCAAAAAAAAAAGAAATCACGTTTAAAAAAAAATTAGTCTAAATTTGTGCATGGTTTCATCAAAATTTGAGCGTCGCACTTGGCGTGCTATCCCTATTTGAAGGAGCAGTACAACTACTTTTCGAATCGCGCTTTTTACGGCGTGGAAACGAAATTTCCATAAACTTTCTTCGTCTACTGTACCAATAACAACGACAAAAATAATGATGACAGTCTACATGCCTGCTAATAGTTATTTTTCTGTTTGCAACTCTGCCGCCTTTGTTTTTGCTGTAGGACCAGGGGTGGTCACTGGCACCTATTTTTCCGATTTTGGGCCCGAAGCCCGTTCCGTCAAATGCCCGGCCCGGCCCGGTTTCAATTTTCGATTTTTGAGTCAGGCCCGGCCCGATCGGGCCGGGCCGGGCCGCCGGGCCTGGTGGCCACCCCTGTGTAGGACATAAAAAAACTTTTATGATATTTGGTTTCCCCGCCGTGAAACGCGCAATTCAAAAGCACCTGTTCTGGGCCTTTAAAACAACGACTTACTTGTAAAATTCGCGACGAATTCCAAACTTTGTTTCATGGATTGTCCCCGCCGCCCATAGACTTCTTTCACGGCTGAACCAACGGAAGAAGTCGGCAATATTGGCAAATCCCCGGTCAAATTCATACTCCTTGTTCTTTGAGCGATGCTTCCTCGCTCCGCTTTGGCCATTCAGCGAGTTGCAGTTGGGACTTTGTGCAAAACTCGAACTGGAACTTACGCTTGATTCTTCGGATTGCTGACGCTGACTTCGGCAAAAGTTTAGACGGATTTGCTGAAACAAGGATTCTGTAAAGGCTTTATGGAGAAAGTTTAGAACAAAAAAGATTGTACTTTGCCCAAATTTACAGGGAAAGTATCCCAAGTGCGACACTCTGATTTTTCTTAAATTTTGCACACATGTCTGACGTACACCACATATCAACTCTTGAAAATTTTAGCTCAACCTTTTCAAGGACCGTCGAGATATTACGGCCGAGAGAGTACGAGAAACGTGGAGAGAGGTCAGAGAGGAAAATACTTTTTGGCCATAACTTTGTCAGCTTTGAACGGTAAAAATTCATTTTTTGTGGTAACATTACCCTCTATAGTATAAATAGGCATAATAGTTTTCATACCAAAATTCGCAAAAAAATGCACATTTTTGCTATCTTTTGTCTAAGGTTAAAAAAAATTGGTCAAGTTGAAAAAAACTAGGCGAGGAGTAAAAAAATGACCTTGGCCATACTTTTTTCCCACTTGGCCAGCTTTTTTGTTATACAATGGAAGTACCCCAAGTGCGACGTTTAGATTTTCTTTAAATTTTGCACACACTTCAGGCATAGGTCACATATTAATTCCTGAAAATTTTAGCTCGCGCTGTGCAGGGAGAGCCGAGATATTCAACGATCGTTGCGGCCCAGAGAGTACGTAAAACGCGGAGAGCGGTCACAGAGGAAAACACTTTTTGCCTATAACTTTGCCAGTTTTGCGACGAAAAAAATAATTTTTTGCGGAAACATTACCCGCTATGGTAGCAATAGGCATGAAACTTTTCATGTTAAAATTCGAAAAAAGTGTCACATGTTCGCCAATTTTCGATCTAAAAATGTCGGGCGTTTCTGCAAAGGGCGAGCTAAAAGTTTCGCATATGTCTTAAAAAGCATAATACCAACTTTGCACCAAGTTTTATCAAAATCTGAGCGCCGCGCTTGGGGTATTTCCCCTGTTAGATTAATCTTACCCAAGATGCATGCGATATTCCTAGCCCGCGCTTTGCAGAAACGGCCAAGATTTAGGTTAAAAGTTTTAAAAATTTGACACTGTTTTGCAAAGCTTGGAATAGAGATTTTCTGCCGATAACATTCCCACAAAAAGATATGTAGATAAAAAAGTCTTTTTCTCTTTAGCACGCTCTCCGCGCTTTGCGTACTCTCTCGGCCGTGAAGATTGTTGAGTATCTCAGCGGTCGCTGCAAAGCGCGAGCTGAAATTTTCAGGAATTTACGAACAGGTGCTCAAAATTAAAAATAAATTTGATCGTCGCAGTTAGAAGCCTTAACTTGATATCAGTCTAAAATAATGAGCACTTTGTCGCATCAACAACCACATCGCCGCCGAGAAAATGCACTGTGTCGCGGCAAATCAAATTTTTTTTCAGTTCAGCGACGAGATCGACGCCGCGACGTTATGCTCATTACTACTCGCGCCATAAAGTCCCGACAATTTTGCACAGTGCATTTTGCTCAAGTTTTTACCCAAGCGACATGCACTTTTCCGCGACCGCACTCCAATTTCGACTGAGTGCTCATTATTTTCCCGACAGACTGATAATACTACTCCATCCAAAAAACCTTGAGAAATTCGCAATGTGCACTTTTTTGCAAAAACTCCGTCGCTCCTCGAAAAACACATTTTGCACCGTGCATCTGCCGAAAAAGTGCTTCGCACAGTGCATTTTGACCCAATTACATCATTTTGCACTGTGCATTTTGCATTTCTTTGCCATACGTCGCGCGCGACTCCCATTTTTGCTGCGACAAATCATTTTTTCGAAATGCGACAGAAAAAGTGTACGGCGCAGGGTGGCAGAAAATTCTCAAGACGTTTTGGATGGGGTAGTGTATATAATTTGAAATTAGTAGTCTTTCTAAACCCACCTTTTTCCACGAAATCGCTCCATCGATGCAAGAGTCAACGTCTCGTTGGAATCCCCCAAACATTTTTTGCTCAATTCCGCGAGAAGCGGCGAATAAATAAGTATCGGCGCAACTCGATGATTTCAACGCAAGATATACATATATAGATGTATACGCATGCCCTCCTTAAAGACACAAGATCCGCGCAAGGTTTCGACATTTCCATGCCTACAAGTTTTGCATTACGACACAAACAATGATTGAAGGGTTTGATTTTTTGGGCTTGACTTATGCAAAGCGGTAATATACCGAGTTGTCATCGACCCGCTCTTGCCATAAGCAGCAGAAATTCGCACAAACTCTAATCAAGATAGCAGGTTGGAAGAAAACGAATTAGGTATTTTTAGTTTTTAAAAGTGGTAGCATTTGAAATCACAAGACTTGCTGATGAAGATTCTGTTCGAGTGACCGTTGAACGTTGTCTCCGTGAGGGCTTTGGCTTGTGAATGGAACAAATGGTGCTAGTCCGTCCGAAAAACCGCTGGAGTGATTTTTAGCGTTTGTACTGCGCAAAAAAAGGTCAAGGTGAGATACTGATAATCTGACCAGAAAGTCGCTGGTGTGATTTTTGGCGTTTGCACTGTGCAAAGAAAGTGAGGGTGCGAGCGACAGCCAAAATTTTTTTGCACGGTGCAAAAAGAATAAAATTGCACCGTGCAAAGTGAACTTTCGTTTTCTCAGAGTGCATGTCGCCGAAATCACTACAGCGACTTTGCGAACGGACTAGTTATTAGAAGGCATATTTATAAGTCGTTTACGCAATTTCTTAGGTCGGTAAAGAACCAAGACAACTACATTTGAATCTCGCCTTTGCAGCTTGGAAAGCGAAATGTCACAGAATTTTTGCTGTCCCTTTTCGTAAAACGGTCTTGGAAATAGCTAAAAACAATCAAGTAGATATTAAAATATTATACATCCTCAGCAGTTTCAAAATTATCTCTACTTTGTTTTAACTGCATGGGAAGACAAAAAATTTGTGACATTTCGTCTTCCAAAAACCGTAAAAGCGGAATTCAAATATATTATATTTGAGTTGGTGCAAGGTCAGGAGAGTACGGTGAATGTGATATGACAGTCCAACCAGAGCCTTGCAGTTTCTTCTGTGTGACTTTTAAGACATGCGGTCTGGCGTTGTGAGGCAGGAAGTTAACGTTGTGAAAAAAGTTTGTTTTTTAGCACATACGTCCTCGCCATACACATACGTCCTTGCCGTTTTTCACATACGTCCTTGCCATTAGCAACGGAAGATTCGCACAAAAATTAATCAAGATAACGTTGCAATGAATACTTTTTACAAGCTGTAGAAAGCTGCCCGCTCCCACGCACCCAGCGGGTTGCGGAATGTTGACCGCTTAAACCAACGATGACGTCGTAAAAGGGCCTGTGCAGCGGGAATACTTTTGAATCATCTTTTTAAAAAGGCAGTACAACTACTTTTGAATCGCACGTTTTACGCGTGGAAACGAAATGTCCACAGAGTTGCTTCGTCTACTGTACCAATAGCAACGGAAAAAAAATAATGGTGACATTGTACTAATAATTATTTTCCTGTTTGGAACTCTGCCGCTTTTGTTTTCGCTGCAGGACATAAAAAAACTTTTTTGACATTTCGTTTCACACGCCGTAAAAAGCACAATTCAAAAGTAGCTGTTCTGGCCCTTTAAACGACCAAAGGAAACGAAATGTCGAAAAAGTTTCTTCGTCTACTGTAACAATAACAACGGGAAGAATAATGGTGGCATTCTTCATGCTTACTAATAATTATTTTACTGTTTGCAATTTTACCGCTTTTGGACCCAAAAAACTTTTTTGACATTTCGTTTCCGACGTCGTAAAACGCGCAATTCAAAAGTCGCTGTCCTATTTTCCTAGCTGCGGCCTCTTTTTCTTGATTTACATTTATAGCGAGTATTTGACGGGATACGGCAAACTAACTTCCAAACCACAAAAAAAATCATTTTTACCAACAATTTGCGATACCTTTCAACCAATTCTAACAAGAAATGGTAAATTTTGATACCTAAAAAAATTACTTTTCTTCAATGTTGCGAAGTGTCAAAGACAAATCGCCAACTTGAAGACTTCCCTTTTCGATTTGACGTGCCATGCCTATTTCTAACCTAAAGACCACAGAAAAATTGTTCAAATCGAAAAAGGTAAACAGAGGGAACTCTTCAAGTTGGCACTTCGTCCACAAATTTGGGGTCCGAAAAATCTTTTTTGATCGATTTCTTGTCCAATTTGGCAAAACCCAGGTCTTTTTTGACAAAAGTTGACCATTTTCAAGCTCTCTGAATTTTTTGAAACTTGTTTTGACCGGAAAAATCTGAAGAAAAATTTACAAAATAATTTTTCCGATAAATCTTTGGACGAAACGCCAAAATTTGAAGGGTTCTCTCCTCGATTTGACGTGCACTGCCGCTGCAAAGCGCGAGGTGACATTTTTGGGGATTGATATTTGGCTCAAGCCAACAATTTTCGCGTTGCATTCGTTTTAATTCTCCCGGCTGCGGCTTTAATTCTCCCGGCTGCGGCTCTAATTCTCCCGGCTGCGGCTTTATAATGTCTTGAGCGCTTTTTCGTCTCCGAATTATCGAATTTTCGACATTTCAGCGAACTGGTCAATTTTAATTATTTGATGAAAATCTCGTGCCATTCAAAGGCGCTTCCAGCGAATTTGAATGATTTTCCGCCGATAAACGGGTAATCTAACCTACGTCATTTTTTAACAGAGGGGGCACCGGGTTGCAAATACTTGACATACAAAGAATGCGAATAATGCAATTCTAATATCCGGACATTTGCTTTTTCAGGCCTTAAAAGCAAAGCTCTACGCAATTGCCGCAAAAGGGAAAAAAACAGTAATTAAAAAAAACAGTGGCCTTTCATCTCACCATGAGCCGATTAGTAGGGTAGGTCCTGGAACATTTTCCGGCTTTGGCATAGCCCAAGTGAGCAATCTCGAGTATAATAGATTTTACGGAACGCCGATGCTCTGATATTCTTTAAAAGGCGAGAACAGCTATTTTTGAATTGCGCTTTTTGTGTGAAACGAAATGTCAAAAAAGTTTTTTTATGTCCTGCAGCGAAAACAATGGCGGCAGAGTTGAAAATTGTAAAATAATTATTAGTAAGCATGTAGAATGCCACTGTTATCTTTTTCCCGTTGTTATTGGTACAGTTGGCAAAGAAACTTTTTTGACATTTCGTTTCCACGCCGTAAAACGCGCAATTCAAAAGTAGCTGTGCTGTCCTTTTAACAAAGGCTCTAATTGCGACGCTGAGCTGTTCTTTAAAATTCCCATATCGAGACTGACTCACACGTCAAATCGAGGAGAGAACTCTCCAAGTTGGCTTTTCGTCCAAAGATTTGTCGGAAAAATTATTAATGGTGACATTATACATGCTTACTAATAAATATTTTACTGTTTCCAATCCTGCCGCCTTGTGTTTACTTAAAATTAAAGCAATGCACGTCAAATTGAAAAGGGAAGTCTTCAAGTTGGCGATTCGTCTTTGACACTTCGCAACATCGAAGAAAAGTCATTTTTTGGGTATTTAAATTTGCCATTCCTTGTTAGAATTTTTGCTGAAAAGTGTCGCAAATTGTTGGATAATTTTATTGTGTTTTGGAAGTTATTTTGCCGTTTTCCGTCAAATACTGGCTATAAACGTGAATCAAGAAAAAAGGCGGCAGCTAGGAAAATTATTTTGCGCTCATGTTGCGAAGTGTCAAAGTCGAATCGCCAATTTGAAGACTTCCCTCCCTCTTGCTTTTTTGATTTTACGTGGAATGCAAGGGTGTTAAGAACCAATCTTAGGCCAAAATAAGTCTCTGTACAACGAAGTCTTTCAATAACAAACAAAATAAGAAGTCTTCACTGTCAAAGGTTGAGTTTGTAACGTAGCACTGTCTTCATATGTCTTCGTTTTCCATCTGCAGACCTTGTTGATACCATTTTTGACTTCTTTATACGGAAGCGACATGTAATCATACATTTGGTTCTTCTAAAAAATGAGCAAACTTTGGGCCACGAACCTCATTCTACTACTCGCGCCATAAAGTCCAGACAATTTTATCGCTGAAGTCGCGCACGAAAATTGGAGTGCGGTCGCGGAAAAGAGCATGTCGCTTGGGTAAAAACGAGAAATCGCAGCGGCCGCCGTGAAAATTGGAGACAAATGCACCGTGCAAAATTGTCGCGACTTTATGGCTCGAGTACTATACTAGTCCGTTCGTCGCTGGAGTGATTTCGGCGACATGCACTGTGAAAAGAAGTTAGGGTGGAAGCGACAGCTAAAAAAGCCTATTGCACTATGCAATTTCTTGCTTTTTGCAATTATGCCTTACGATTTTTTGGGCTGTCGCACGGACCCTGCCTTTTTGCACAGTGCAAACAACAAAAATTACTCTTGAAACGTGCATAGCAGAATTAAAATTAAAAATAGCTTTAAAGGGCCATTTCAGCTACTTTTAAACAGCGCATTACGGCATTTGAAACGAAATGTTAAAAAAGTTTTTTTGCGAACAACGACACAAGCAAGCATGCATAACGTAACCATCATTTTGTCCCGTTGTTATTGATACAATAGCTGCGTTGAAGAGCCATCGCAATTTCGCACATATACATGTCTGAAAACATGTAAATTGTAGGATAAAGAGTATGAGTACGAGACCATCCCAAAACCAGAACTAGACATGTGGAGACTTCTGGACAAATTGGCGCAGAAGCAGGCGATCAACAAGAGATTGCACGCCTTCAATCGGAAATCGCAAGACTGCAAAGCATTCCCAGAAAACCACGGGCCGATTATGCAAACATTCAGCAATCTTTCCTGAGATGTTTCTTGTCTTTTTTCACCATTTCTCTGGTTTGAAAAAAGACAATGCGGTTACCGATTTGGTACGAACAGGTCACTGTAACGAACAGGTCACTAAACTTTGTTGAAGGGATTTTTAATTTTTAATTGTTTTCGCTTCGGGATGCAGAAAAAAGATTTTTTATAGAAAATTGGTTAAAATTTTGAAATGTTTTCGCTTCGGGATACAGAAGAAAGATTTTTTATAGAAAGTTGGTTAAAATTTTGAAAGGTTTTCGCTTCGGGATACAGAAAAAAGATTTTTTATAGAAAATTGGTTAAAATTTTGAAATGTTTTCGCTTCGGGATACAGAAGAAAGATTTTTTATAGAAAGTTGGTTAAAATTTTGAAAGGTTTTCGCTTCGGGATACAGAAAAAAGATTTTTTATAGAAAATTGGTTAAAATTTTAAAAGGTTTCCGCTTTGGGATGCAAAAAAAAGCTTTTTATTAATTTTTTTAATGTAAAGTAGTAATATTTGGAATTTTCTGTTTGAATAAACCAATTTTCAATAAAAAATATTTTTTTTGTATCCCAAAGGGAAAACAATTCAAAATTTTGTTGAATTTCAACAAAAATCCCTTCAAAATAGTTTACTGACCTGTTCGCCAGAGGGCCCTGTTCGCCCCGGTGACCTGTTAAAAGATTTTAGTGACCTGTTCGCCACAGTGCCCTGTTTGTTTGTGGTGACCTGTTCGGATCCAACCGCAGTTACCATCTCGCTCGTCAAGACATGACATATTTTCGCATTGTGCAAGACACGGCAACCGGGCCGGGCAGTGGAAGTCTTTGAAAACGGGCTGGGCCTACCATTTACCGGGTCGGGCTTTGGGCTCAATGTTTTTTTTCGGGCCGATCTTCGGGCTTAAGATTTTGAAGTTCGGTCCGAAGCCCGGTTCCGATTTCTTGGTACCGACACGAAAAATTTCAATGGCAATTTTTCATCTGGCTGTGTTTTCAACAGAAAAGGTGGTTTGGCGGGTTTTCTGTCTTGCAACCAGTTTTCTGTACAGGCCCGGCCGGGCCTGGAAACCTTGCCCGGCCAAACCGGGTTTTCGAAATTTTGAAAACGGGCCGGGCCGGCCCGGGTTTCGGGCACGAAGAACCCTAGGCCCGGCCCGTTTTTGCCATTTTACAATCAGCATAAAAAAGCGCCTTTGCGCGAAGGACAATCGTCACGGTGCCCTCCCATGCCGCTGTGGGCAGGCACCAAGGGGGGACAATCGCTATTCATCGTGATGGACTTCAATTTCTTACTGTTAAAGTTATCCGGAGCGAAGAGAAATTGGAGCAGTTAGAGAAACGGTTGCAAAAGGTTGTCTTCCGAATCGAGTAGTTGTCGCACAAATATACAGTTGTGTTATTAAACGGTTGGTTCTAATATTTTTAGGTTAAAAGTTGAAAAAAATGTGGCGCTTTTTTAGTTCCATGCCTATATCTACCGTCGAAAGCCAGATTTGCACAAAAAATCATGTTTTTTTCCGCGCAGAACTGATAAAGATAGTACGATATGGATTGTTTAAGGTCGCAATGAAAACGGTGCGGAACGATTTTTGTTCAAAGCTTTAATTTTTATTCAGCACAATGCAGAGTTGTTGACTTGACCATCAATGAAGACGTTAGTGGGCATTTACGTCATGTTCCACTTGCCAATGAGTCCTCAAATGCCCAATAATCTCGTCCGAAGTCATTGCATAGCACAAGTTGGAAATCTTGAAGAGGAACTGGCCTCGTCGACTCTAAAAATGAAAAAAAAAAGTTATATCCGAGGGTTTGCAGCATATACCTTAACGATATTGCAACAGTTTTGGCTGAAGTAGTTGACAACGTTGTGATGGCACTCGAAGTTGACAATCGGCGCAGGATTCACTGTAAGAGCTCTTAATTTTTCTGTTGTAGCGACCTTGTCGAGGTAGCTGTTCATTTGTTTTCCGTTGACTGTTGATAAGCCACGTAATCGGCGATTTGTGCTCGAAGTAATGCCGATTTCTCAACATCGTTGGTCCCAACAAAATCATGTCTCTGATGGCACGGCTTTCTGGAGATTATCGACAAGTGTCCGATGGGTGTTGATCATTACATTCACTTCATTTAGCAAGAGTTAAATATTTCCGAATAACAGCCTTCGTGCAATAAATACATGGGAGAAGATGCTTCACGAAGATGGCAATGCTCTGCCCTCGCAATAAAAATATTCTTCAGAAGATATGCGCCATGAACGGGTTATAAAGGAACATTTAATATTGCAAATGTTCACTTCTTGTTTGTCGGATGCTAATAAAAAAGAGTTAAGGTTAAATTGCGGACCATTTCTTTTCCACAATACCATTAGAATTCCATCCAAATACCGTGCTCATTATATAATACCAATAAAAGGCTAATATACAACAGTAAAACGCCGGTCTAGCCTTCTAGCCTCGTCTCAGACATGAAATGGCTTGCCATAGCCTCACTCTCCGCGCTGATCTTGTCTTGCTCAACGTGAGTTCGTGGACAGAGTATGTCTTGCAGTTTCCAGGTTCATTTTACCGCCACCTTCTCCCGACGATGATGGCGAATTGTACGTGGTGATTGTGGTCGGTGGAGAGAGTATCGCCGACTATGCCCAGTATGCAGACGCGTGCCATGCGTACCACGTGTTGACGTCGCGCGGCATCAAAGACGACAACATCATATTGCTCATGGACAATGTTGTTGCCAATAGTCCGGAGTGGGTTTGACGTAGTGTTATTATGTAGTATGTGACGCGGCAGCACAAAGCTGCGGCTGACGGAATTCCATTCCTACAACAGACGTCAATTGAGAAGAACTTTTCAAATTGGCTTTTCGTCCAAAGATTTATCGGAAAAATTTGTTTAATATTTTCCCGCTAGGTATTACCGGTCAAAACAAGTCCGAAAACAGTCCATATAGCTTGAAAATGGTAAACTTTGTCTAAAACGACCTGGTTTTTACCAAATTAGACAAGAAATCGGTCAAAAAAAGATTTCTCGGATCCCATATTTGTGACGAAATGCCAACAGTTCCCTCTTTTTTGCTTTTTCAATTTGACGTGCAACAGACATATTAAAGATCCGTAATCTTAGAAACCCGTTCCCTGGAAAGCTCTTCAACCATCCCAGCCTCAGCCACGATGTCTATCCCGGATGCGTGATCGACTACAACACAACGAACGTCACGCCCGAGACATTCAAGAACGTGCTTACCGGCAACGACACCAACGCTGGGCCGGTGCTGAAGACGACCGAGAAGGACCGAATTTTCGTCTTCTTCACAGATCACGGGGATGATGGCGTGCTCTGCTTCCCCGACGGCAACTACTTTACGACTCAAGACATGGACGACGCGTTGAGACAAATGACGGCAAAGAAAATGTTCAAAGAAATGCTGCTTTACATCGATTGTTGTCATGCCGGCAGCATCTTTGAAGAGGTCATACCAAAGTACGAGAACGTCTTGGTCGTTACCTCATCCTCAGCTCATCAAAACGCGTATGACACGTACTGCAATGAAACACTTGGAATTTGCTTGGGCGGTGAATTCTCCGTGACCTGGCTGGAGTATGACGACGCAAACAGCACCAGCACCCACTCACTCAAAGAGCAGTACACGGTGTCGAAACAACGTACCACCGGCAGCAATGTGTCGTTCTACGGAGACGCAGAGTTTTTTGGTCAAAAAATTAGCGCTTTTCAAGGAGAAGAGGGGAAAACGCAAGTTCCGCACGCTGAAATGGTGAGTGCAGCGACATTTGAATGTTACTTAACAAGGGAAGTACCCCAAGTGCGACGCTCAGATTTTCTTTAAATTTTGTACGCACGTCAGGCCTAGGCTACTTTAGGTAACTTTTCCGGCAATTTTTAAGACGCTGCGAATACTGTAGTACCTTCTTCTCCCATTTTAAGATGCCCCTTTACCGTATTTGAACCCAAATCCGGGCTCCGCCCACTTAGGCTTATTTTAAGCCTGAGTTCAAGCTCCGCCCACTCCCTACCCCCTCCGCATCCCTGTAGCCAATCAGCGTGCTCGGCTCCGCCCCCTTTTTTAGCCTAAATAAGCCATTTTCAGAGTATGCCCAGTTAGGCTCCGCCCAGGCAAAATCTGCACTATAACACTATTACGGATTTGTTAGCTGAACACTACTCATGTTAATGTCCAAAAGTTTTAGCTCGCGCTTTGCAGAACACTTTTTGGCCATATTTTTGCCAGCGCGGAAAAATTACCTTCTATGATAGAAATAGGCATGAAACGTGTCATACCAAAATTCGCAAAAAAGTGTCACATATTCGCCAACTTTCGACCTAAAAATCTCGGTTGTTTCTGCAAAGCGCGAGCTAAAAGTCTCGAAAACGTCTTATAAAGAATAATCCAAAATTTGTGCCAAGTTTAATCAAAATCTGAGCGTCGCACTTGGGTTACTTCCCCTGTAAGTCTTATCATGTTTGCACAATGCGGCGTCGCGCGAACAACGTGTCGCACGACAAAGAGTTAAAGTTTACGGTGCACTCCCGCACAGTGCAAAATGAATTGTTCTGAAAACTGCACAGTGCGTCTTCCATGCACTCCGTGCCGATTGTTTATCGCGCAAAGCCACTTTGCGACGCCGAAGGCACCATGCGAAAACATGTTAAGACTTTCTGGCCCGCCTGGTGCTACTGAGTGAACAAAACATTATAGAAGGTCCACTACAAGTACGAGACTATTCCCAAACCCGAAGTGCCCATGTGGCGGCTGCAGAAGAAATTGGAGAAGGCCATTGAAGCCGATGACCAACAAGAGATCGCACGCCTTCAATCGGAAATCTTGAAGCTTCAGAATACCCGCAGGAACAATTAGCTGGTTCACACGGCACTCAGCGGTGTTTTTCTGCAGTTTATCTCTTCCCACTTGATTGGTTTGAATAAATACGATTTTGCACTCGGAGCACGTCAAAGCGAAAAGGCAAGAGGGACGGAACTGTTCACGTTGACATTATTTTCGAAGGGTGAAACGGATTGTCCCCAAATGTGTGGCCAAAATACTTTGCTGCGGGATATCTTGGAGTGGACGTGTAAGTTAACCATTTCTTTGCATTCCGTTTCAGATTCTTTGTAATTTCTGGATTCTTAATGCATATGTTAATGGATTCGACCGTTTTTTCGACCGAATCAATTCGAAATTTTTATTTTCGACGGGTGAAACGGATTGTCCCCACATATTTGTTTGTCGTGATATGCGCCACAGTTGGGGCTCTCCACGTCTTTGACTATGAACATACACAGAAGACTGGGACTGAATCAATGACTGCGGCTTTCTTTGCATCAAACATCTTCAATCTTCCGAAACATGGCTACTTTGACAGTAATAATCAGTATCCTGTGTTCCTGCACACCTGGTCGTTGTCGGTGGAGTTGCAGTTTTATTTGTTTGTACCTTTTTTGTATTGGCTGTGCAAAACGGCTGATAATTGGAGGCCAGTCTTGACGACAATTGGAGCGTGCAGCTTTTTGTTGCAAGTAGTCAGCACAGGTTGGTGGTAATATCTTTTTGCTATTTGCAATTTTTTACGACATGGAGGGCAGGCATGGCTGGCTTGGCCCTTCCGGCTTCCATGAGGAATGGAAATCAAAAAAGGCTGCCGCAAAGGCCACGCACGTCAAATCGAAAAAGCAAAAAAAAGGGAACTGTTGACATTTCGTCACGAATATGGGATCCGAGAAATCTTTTTTGACCGATTTCTTGTCTAATTTGGTAAAAATCAGGCCTTTTTTGACAAAGTTTACCATCTTCAAGCTATATGGATTGTTTTCAGACTTGTTTTGACCGGTAATACCAAGCGGTAAAATCTAAAAATAATTTTTCCGATAAATCTTTGGACAAAAAGGCAATTTGAACAGTTCCCTTCTCAATTTGACGTGCTGCGTAAGGGGAAGCATGCCAAGTGCAAAGCTTTGGTTTGATGTTGTTTAAATTTTGCGCGCATTTTGTTCAACGTTTCAATTCACGAAAATTTTAGCCTGCGCTTTCAAGTTGCAGCCGAGATATTCAACGATCTTTGCGGCAGAGAGAGTACGCGAAATGCGGAGAGCGGTCAGAGAGAAAAAACACTTTTTGGCCATATCTTTGCGATTTTCGTTTAGAAAGGATAAATTCTTTGTGGAAACATTACTTTCTACAATAGAACTAGACATGAAATTTTCAATGACAAAATTCAAAAAAAAAGTGTCACATTTTTGCCAACTTTCGACCAAAAAATCAAAAAAGTCTTTGCGTCATCAGAGTTACTAAACCATGCATTAGATCACATTTATTCGCCGGAGATAGCTGATAAAGTCATCGGCCATGAAGAACGAGCCGAACGCCGAGACATGCATGTAATCCCAGTAGATTACCACGCCGTTCTCGAGAACAGCACGGCATTTGTCCGTGATGCTGTTGCAGAACGTCCGGCTAAAGTCGTACATGCTGCATTTGTCGCATTTCAACGTGCTCATGACCTTGTCAAGAGGCAGATTGCGCTCGCGAGCGTCCTGAAGATATAGCTGCTGATGAACATGGCAATTGGCTTTACCTTGTACGAAAAATCGAATTTTGAAGGGTCCTCGTGCGCTCTCTGCGCCTTTTGTAGCATTCGCACAGTGTAATCGCGGTCGGCAATGGTGTACTCAGTGTATCCGGTTACGATCTTTTTAACTGGAAGCAGGCTGAGCTGATCGAAGAAGTTCTGCATGTCGCTCTGCATCTGATGCTCAATATAATGCTTGTCATTAACGATTCTGTGCGTCCTACAATGGACACGGGCTTTAGATGAATTCACAAAGGAATTGTCCGACTTGCAACGCTCACGTTGTCATGAAATATTCCACACACTTTGGGCTACATATTAATTTCTAAAAATTTTAGCTCGCACTTTGCAGGCGCAGCCGGGATATTTAACGATCTTTGCGGCCGAGAGAGTACGCAAAACGCGGAGAGCGTTCGGTAAGAAAAACACTTTTTAGCGGTCTTTGTCAGTTTTGCGCTGAAAAAAGTGATTTTTTGTGGAAACATTGCACTCTTCGGCAGAATTACATATTCATAAAGCTTTTAATGCGAAAATTTGCAAAAAAAGTCGCATCTTTCGCAAAATTCCATGTAAAAACGCGAGCTATAAGTATTACAAAATTTATCTAAATTTGTGCCAAGTTTTGTGAAACTCTGAGCGCACGTCAAATCGAAAAAGCAAGAGGGAGGGAACTGTTGGCATTTCGCCACAAAAATGGGATCCGAGAAATCTTTTTTTGACCGATTTCTTGTCTAATTTGGTAAAAACCAGGTCTTTTTCGACAATGTTTACCATTTTCAAGCTATATGGATGCTTTTCAGACTCATTTTGACCGGTTATACCCAGCGGTAAAATCTAAAAACAAATTTTCCGATAAATCTTTGGACGAAAAGGCAATTTGAACAGTTCCCTTCTCAATTTGACGTGCGCCGCACTCGGAGCACTTTACGTGTCAGATGTGCAAACTGCCACCCGCCGCTATCCCTTACGCGTATCGAATAACCAGCAGATCAATGGGACGGCCAAAGTTCTTGACAATGTTCAAAAAATGCCGTGGATTATCGCCGTCCGCATCCTTCTGAAAGGGAACTGTTGCCGCAGTGTATACAAGTGTCATACGTCTATAGTGGCTACGAAACTTTGGCCACAACCCATAATACAAGTCAGAACTTATGCTGTTGCCAATCAAGAGGACTTCTAGATTACCTGTTCCCTAAAACGAATTTCATCTGGGTAAATAACCTTATCCATTACATATATTTTACATATATACCTCAACTTGATGCGAAATCTTCAAAGCCTTCGTTTCGTTGTTTTTCACCTCATGCCCATAGCCAAAATGCATCCACCACTCGTAGAGTCGCCCATTATAATCAGCCAACTGTGTGTTTGTCATGTTGAGTTTGTCCATGTGCTCGAAATCGTAGAGTCGACTCATAAGGAACTCTTCGTGCTTCGTTATATTATCCGTGCCGTTTTTGAGGGCCACTGAGGTTTGGGGCTTTTGAATATTGCTTTGCAAACAAATAGTTGCGGCTAACCACATGTAAAACGCTATCACAAGCAAAAACAGCTTTGTTTTGCAGTTTATAAATTGGTTTAGCGTTTTAAAGCCGCTTTCTACCAAAATACTTAGCACAAAGCATGCTTGAAGAATGAGGATTCCATCTGAAAAGATTGCAAGATATAGCTAGTTTATATGCCAAAGGGCTTGTCTTCTAGTATTTCCACAAACTGTGTGTGTAGATTTTTTTTGTCGGTAGACGAAAAAATGCGTTTTGCACAGTGCATTTCACTTCGTTGCGCAATTTTTCGCACCGTGCATCCAGATCGCACGCACAGTGCAGGCCACTTTGAAAACTTTGAAAAGCGGTCTGCACTGTGCGAAAAACAGCAAAATGCACGCACGGTGCGTGAGCGACAAATAGGGAGAAAAAAGGCAAAATGCACTGTGCGCTGGCAATAAAAGGCAAGATAATGTTCTACGCACTTTATATATATAGAACGACTGGTTGACATGGCTCTCAGTCCAAGCAAAAAATCGCGGCCCGCAGACCAATAGCGTCGATCCGGTCCCGGCTTTAATCTGTTTCGGACTGGCCCGACAGACGTGCCTGAGCGTGACACATTCGATATAAAAAAAGTCCTTACCACAAATGGAGATTATGCTGCTCCCAGTGGCATACTTGAAGAAAACCAGCACAGGCCAATGGATTAAATACAGCGAATACGAAATGTTTCCAACGTATACTAGAGGCTGACTGTCCAGAAAACTTTTTCCGCCTATTGCAAGTAAAACGCCAGCTGTTACCGTCGCACTCAGTCGATGGATCCACACAAAATTTGGCATTGGAATTTGCAACAAAATAATGAGTAAAGCGCATAAAAGTGTTTTGACATTCCAGCATTCTTCCAAGTAAGGGAGATGTGTTGAAAAGGCCGGTAGATTATGCCTTTCACTGTTTTCATCGTCAGCAATTTTTGAGTATTGCGGCGCGACCTTCTTCTTGAAATAATGGACCATGAACCCAATGCAGAATTGCCATACTCGACATAGCGTGTTCATATGAACTACGTTTGGATCTGCAATCATGTGAACACATTTTTATTAGACATAGCCGGCGCGGCTCCTTTTAAGCGGCCTCCAAAAGGCCCTAGGGCTAGAAACCTTGAAATTGTCCGGTCTAGACCGGCTCTTTAGGGGCCGAGCTCGAAGAAAAGCCTTGAGCCACAACTTTGGCTCCTAAAATAAAGTTCCGGCCCCTTTTTTGATTTCCATTCGACATGAAAGCCGCAAGGGCCTAGCCAGCCATGCCTGCCCTCCATGTCGTAAAAAATTGCAAATAGCAAAAAGATATCACCACCAACCTGTGCTGACTACTTGCAACAAAACGCTGCACGCTCCAATTGCCGTCAAGACTGCTACTCCCGCACGTGGCCTCCAATTATCAGCCGTTTTGCACAACCAATACAAAAAAGGTACAAACAAATAAAACTGCAACTCCACCGACAACGACCAGGTGTGCAGGAACACAGGATACTGATTATTACTGTCAAAGTAGCCATGTTTCGGAAGATTGAAGATGTTTGATGCAAAGAAAGCCGCAGTCATTGATTCAGTCACAGTCTTCTGTGTATGTTCAAAGTCAAAGACGTGGAGAGCCCCAACTGTGGTGCATATCACGACAAACACATATGTGGGGACAATCCGTTTCACCCGTCGAAAATAAAAATTTTGAATTGATTCGGTCGAAAAAACGGTCGAATCCATTAACATATGCATTAAGAATCCCGAAATTACAAAGAATCTGAAACGGAATGCAAAGAAATGGTTAACTTACACGTCCACTCCAAGATATCCCGCAGCAAAGTATTGTGGCCACACATGATAGCATAGAACATCGCATATGGCAACGCAGCGCAGACCTTGAATATCCAAAAACATGACTAATGTCCGGAAAAAATTTTAATTAATTTCAATTATGCGTGTTATCTAAAAATTTGATGTTGAACTTTTGCAAATCAGCGCGTTGAATGAAACTGCTTTATAATCTACATGTTTTAATATCTAAATTAAAAATCTTGCGATACGGTGAGGTCAAAAATGATGAATTTTTATTTTTTCATTTTTGCGCATCTACCAGTCGGTCCGGAAAGTCGCTAGAGTGATTTTTGGTATTTGCCGAAAATCGTTTTTGCTATTTACCGAAAATTGTTTCAAAGTCGACCCGACCTCTTTGCAACGGCGACCAAGAACAGCAAGAGACTATCTGGACTTCGATTGGGCCGGGCCGGGCACAAGAAAGTGTGAAGCAGGCCGGGCCGGCTCTATTCAGCCTGGCCGCGAATACCGACCACGCCCGCTCAATGTCCATTTTTGTATGAGGCATCTGTCTCATCTGTCCCATGTACATATGAGGAGAGATCCAACGTAGAGTCTTGTGTGTACGCCTCTGGTCCTGTTGTCTGCTAAGATGTGTCGAACAGACTGAGCTTTGTGTGCTTATTCAAGCCGAACTTAGACTACGTTGTAGGCGAAGAGGCCCGCCTATGTCAAGACGCCGGCCAAAAGAAGAGGCTTCTTTTTAATTTTTTGCTGAAATATAGGGTGACATCTTATACGATGAAGGTTTTACTTGATTTTTTTCAATTTCCAGGGTGACATCTTATACGACGAAAGTTTTACTTGATTTTTTCAAAATGAGGGGTGACATTTTTTACGATTGAAAGTTTTGAAAAATTGAAAAAATCAAGTAAAACCTTCATCGTATAAGATGTCACCCCTTATCTTGAAAAAATCAAGTAAAATTTCCATCGTATAAGATGTCAACCCGTCATTTTGAAAAAATTAAGTAAAACCTTCATCGTATAAGATGTCACCCCTTGTTTTGAAAAAATTAAGTAAAATTTCTACCGTATATGATGTCACCCCGTCATTTTGAAAAAATCAAATAGGCGGGCCACATCGTCCCGCATCAAACAGAAACGATGTGCGGGCCTCTTGGCTTTCAATCGTCAAAAACAAAAAAGCGGTCGTCTTCGTATATTTTTGCGGGCCTCTTCAAAAAGCGAGCCCCTTCTTTTGGCGGGCGTCTTGACATAGGCGGGCGTCTTTGCTTTCTTCGCCTTAGTTTAACTCGTTGCGACGGCGTCAGCCCGATTTTGCGTTTTTGTCGGGATCAACAAAGATAATATGTAATTTCCGGATAAAATATATTTATATAATGTTCCGTGTTGTTGCATGTTTACAATTTCGTCGTCGTCACCACGCAGATTGATGTAATGCGTACCATTTCTTAAAAAATTCAAATCGGGCCTAGGCCCGGCCCGATTTGCCATGTCTGCTAAAAATAGCGCGTAAAATTTGCAATTGGACGTGGTACTGAGAATTTGTTGTTTGTTACGTAAAGTCGTATCACACAATAAGGCATAATGCAATATTTTCATTATTGTCATTTCTCAACTTTGCATTAAACCACATTTATTCGCTTCAGATAACCGATAAAATCGTCGGCCAAATAGAACGAGCCGAACGCCGAGACATGCATCGAATCCCAGTAGATAATCACTCCGTTGTCGAGAACGACGCTGCATTTATCCGCAATGCTGTCGCAGAATGGCTTGTAAAAGTCGTATAAAATGCATTTGTCGCATTTTATCGCGCTCATCACCTTGTCGAGAGGCACATTGCGTTGACGAGCCTCCTGAAGATATATCTGTTGATGAATATCTCAATTCCCCTTACCTTATATGAAAAATTGAATTTTGAAGGGTCTTCGTTGGCTCGTTGTGTCTTCTGCAGCATTTTTACGGTATAATCGGGGTCAGCACTGTACTCAGTGTACCCAGTTATTATCTTTTTAACCGAGAACGAGCTGAGCTGATCGAACCAATACTGCATGTCGGTCTGCATCTGATTTTCAATATAGTGCTTGTCTTTGGCGATTCTGTGTGTCCTACAATAGAAACAGGTTTTAGACGCATACGTGCTAATATTTCAACAATCGACGCACAAATTTTTTAAACACTTTGCACACACGACAGACGTAAGCCAAGTATTAATTCCTGAAAACTTTAGCTCTCGTTTTGCAGGCGCAGTCGAGATATTCAACGATCCTTGGTGCAGAGAGAGTACCCGAAACGCGGAGAGCGGTCAGAGAGGAAAACAGTTTTTGGCCGTAACTTTGCTATTAACGCGATAAAAATTTATTTTTTGTGCAAACATTGCCCTCTATGGTAGAAATAGGCATGGAACTTTTCATACCGAAAATTCGCAAAAAAGTGTCACATTTTTGCCAATTTTCGAAAAATCCCGGTCATTTCTGCAAAGCGCGAGCTAGGAGTCTTACACATGCCTTTTAAACAATAATACTAAATTTGTGTAAAGCTTTATCAAGATCTGAGCGTCGCGCTTGGAGTACTTCCCCTGTAAGCAGCAAAAAATTATAAACCAAAAGTGTACGCAGCTAAAAACAAAATTTAAGCGTCGTACTTCAAGCTAAAAAAAATTTGAGCGTCGTTATTAGTAAAAGGGACAGTACAGCTACTTTCGAATTGCGCTTTCTACGGCGTGTGAAACGAAATGTCAAGCAAGTTTTTTATGTCTTGCGACGAAAACAAAGGCGACATAATTTCAAAACTATAATAATCATAATACTTGTAAGCATGTAGAATGTTACCATTACGTATATATTTTCCGTTATTATTGGTACAGCAGGCGAAGAAACTTTTGGGACATTTCGTTTCCACCAGACATGGCAACCAGACCGGGCTTTAGAAATTTTGAAAACGGGCCGGGCCTGCTTCTTACCGGGCCGGGCTTTGCGCTCGACGTTTTTTTTTGGGCCGAGGCTTCGGGCCCAAGATTTTGAATTTTGGCCCGAAGCCCGGTTCCAATTTTTTGGTCCCGACACGAAAGATTGCGATGCCAATTTTTCGTCTGGCATTTTGGTTTTCTGCGAAAACCAAACTTTGCTTTCGACAGAAAAGGTGGTTTGGCGGGTTTTCTGCCTAACCGCGAAGACAAAACGTTTCCTGTAGGTTTGCTGAATAAATAAAGATAAAACAGAATTTTACGACCGGGCCCGGCCTGTAAACTTCGCCGGGCCGAGCTTCGAAAAAAAGGAAAATTTCGGGCCGGGCCGGGCTTCAGAAATTTTGAAAACGGGCCGGGCCTACCCAAAGGGCTCTAGGCCCGACCCAATTGGCCATGTCTGGTTTCCACGAAGTAAAAAGCGCAATTCAAAAGTAGCTGTTTCGGCCTTTCAAGGAATCCCTTACGCATATCGAATGATCAGCAGATCGATGGGTCGGTCAAAGTTCTTGACGATGTTGATAAAATGCCTTGGATTGTCGCCATCCACATCCTTCTGAAAGGGGACTGTTGCCGCTGTGAACACAAGTGTCAAGCGTTTGTAATGGCTGCGAAATTTGGGCCACAGTCCAAAATACAAGTCAGCGTTGATGCTGTTTCCAATCAAGAGGATCTCCAGATCACCTGTCCCCTAAAAATTCGCAACATCAAAGGGAATACATAGTTTGCATGCCTCCACTTGATGGGTGCTTTTAAACGCCTTGGTTTCATTGTTCTTAACCTCATTTGCATAGACAAAATTCATCCAAAAGTCATAGAGCTTCCCATTATAATCAGCCAACTGTGTGTTCGTCATGTTGAGTTTGTCCATGTGCTCGAAATCGTAGAGTCGACTCATAAGGAACTCTTCGTGCTTCGTTATATTATCCGTGCCGTTTTTGAGGGCCACTGAGGTTTGGGGCTTTGGAATATTGCTTTGCAAACAAATAGTTGCAGCCAAGCACATATACAACGCTATCACAAGCAAAAACAGCTTTGTTTTGCAGTTTATGGTTTGGTTTACCGTTTTAAAACCGCTTTCTACCGAGATACTTATCACAAAGCATGCTTGAAGAATGAGGATTCCATCTGAAAAATATTAAACTAGACATGGCTGCCGGGCCGGCCGAGCCTCGTGTTGGGCCGACTCGACTGGGCCAAAGCAAATTTGCAACGGCTCGGTATAACCGTAATTCTTGGTATTGAAGCAAAAGTTGGGTGACCCACTAAAAGTAAAATGTCGAAACCCCATACTACTCGCCGAAAAATCATACAAAAGTCATATCGTATATCTACAATCATTTTCACAAGATTTACAACACTTTTCCTTTCTTAGTCATATTATACTTACTGGATGGCTTGGTATCGACGGGCTGGGCCGAAGAAAACCTGACTAGAAATTGCGCACGAGCCGAAAATTGCGGCTCGGCCCGGGGACAAAGGGTCGACCAAAAGAGGTCAAATGGGTGTAAGGGGGACATCCCCCCCCCCAGCCAGGGGTCGGCAAAAAATGAAAAGGTAAGGGGAGTACGGCAAATTTGGTAGGCACCTATGGTTATAAAACCTCCCCCCCCCCAGACCGCCCCCTTAGTTACGCTCCTGGTCGATCCGTCGCAAATGGGCTTCGGTCAATCCCGGGGGCCAGGAAGGGTCGGTCCGGTCTCGGCCCAGCTCAAATGTGCTTCGGCCCAACCCACAATTCCTGGGCTTGACATATTCGATATAAATAAATTCCTTACTACGAATGGAGATTGTGCTGCTGTCAGCAGTATACTTGAAAAAAACCAGCACTGGCCAATGTATTAGATACAACGAATACGATGCGTTTCCAATATAGACCAAGGCTTGATTCTCTATGAAACTTTGGCCGCTAATTGCAAGCAAAGTGCCAGCTGTCAGAGTCACAACGAAACGATGACTCCACACGGGGACCCGTACGGGAATTTGCAACAAAACAAGGAGTAAGACACAGAGTAATGTTTTGATCATGTTGCATTTTTCCCAGCGGAGGAGATGTGTGGAAAAGGCTGATAAGTTATGTTTTTCATTGCTTTCATCGTCAGCAATTTTTGAGTACTGCGTCGGGACCTTCTTCTTGAAATAATGGACGATGAATCCAATACAGAATTGCCATACTCGACATAGCGTGTTCATATGAACCATGTTCGGATCTGTAATGGAGAGAATATTATAACAGACGAAAACCCTCTATTTCTGACCTCCGTTTTGTAGCTTTGACCTTCGCAAGGCCAAAGCTACAAAACTGACAGTGTGAATAGGCGTCAAAGCCGGGGCCAAAAAAAGGAAGCTTTTCCCATAGCACTGGAAGCTCATAAAGTCTTCCCACAACAGCCAAGAGATCGCACGTACGTATAATTGTAATAGTAATAGCAAAAAGACGACCCGGCCACAACCTTGGCAACTTTGAAACTGGCCAATTCAGCCCGATTTTTTGCGGTCAGACTTGAAAACACGTTGTGCTAGACTAGACGTGGCTCCGGGCCGGGCCGAAAATTTCGGCCTGGCCCGGCCCGTTCCAAATTTGCTTCGGCCCGTTTTTTTCAAGTTGCCGGGAAAACAAAAAATTACTAAGATAGGATTTAAAAAATTGTTAGAAAAGTGTTGTAAACCTTTTGAAAACGATCGTATAAAGCTTTGTATGCTTTCTCTGCCTGTCTAATGGGGTTTTGGCACTCTATTTTTGTTTGCTACCCCAATTTTTGCTTTAAAACTCAAAATTTTTGTTATTACGAGCCGTTTCCGGCCCGGGCCGTTTCAAATTTGCTTTGACCCGGCCTGCAGCCATGTCTGTGCTAGACCGCTATGTATGGGTCAGAGCCCCCGCCCACAAAGCCACGTTAGGCCGGCCCTAAAACAACGGGCCCAGCCTTTTCAGGATATCCACCCTCGTACTGACCCACCTGTGCTGACTACTTGCAACAAAAAACTGCACGCTCCAATTGCCGTCAAGACTGCTACTCCCGCACGTGGCCTCCAATTATCAGCCGTTTTGCACAGCCAATACAAAAAAGGTACAAACAAATAAAACTGCAACTCCACCGACAACGACCATGTGTGCAGGAACACAGGATACTGATTATTACTGTCAAAGTAGCCATGTTTCGGAAGATTGAAGATGTTTGATGCAAAGAAAGCCGCAGTCATTGATTCAGTCACAGTCTTCTGTGTATGTTCATAGTCAAAGACGTGGAGAGCCCCAACTGTGGCGCATATCACGACAAACAAATATGTGGGGACAATCCGTTTCACCCGTCGAAAATAAAAATTTCGAATTGATTCGGTCGAAAAAACGGTCGAATCCATTAACATATGCATTAAGAATCCAGAAATTACAAAGAATCTGAAACGGAATGCAAAGAAATGGTTAACTTACACGTCCACTCCAAGATATCCCGCAGCAAAGTATTGTGGCCACACATGATAACATAGAACATAGCATATGGCAACGCAGCGCAGACCTTGAATATCCAAAAACATGACCAAAGTCCGGAAATAATTTTAATTAATTTCAATTATGCGTGTTATCTAAAAATTTGATGTTGAACTTTTGCAAATCAGCCCGTTGAATCCGCGGAGGGGAAACTGGTTTATGATCTTTATATACATATGTTTTAAAATCTAAATTAAAAATCTTGCGATACCGTGAGGTCAAAAATGTTTAATTTTTATTTTTACGCATCCACCAGTCGATCCGCCAAGTCGTTGGAGTGAGTTTTGGTATTTGCACTGTGCAAAAAAGTCAGAGTGCGAGCAACAGCCAAAGAAAGGTTGTTGCGACAGACGAAGTGTCAAAAACGAGGGTTTTTTCCATTGATGAAAAAAAACCGGCAATATTGAAAATACTAAAATATTTAATATTAAGCAAGTAGAATATCACCATAATTTTCTCCTATTGTTATTGATACTAGTTAGTGCAGGAATTTGTGCGACTTTTCGACCGTTTGCACAGTGCAAAACAAAAAAAGAAAATGGTCCGCACGGTGCAAAAAAGTTTGACGAATTCTTGCGCCGACCAGTACTATCAATGAGCACACACAAAATAATGAGCACACGTCGCACCTTGGAATCGCCCATCATCGCGTCGCGGCGCTTGGGAATTTTGTGAGACGCAAAATTTTGCTGCGACGAGTGCTCATTGTTTTCCCGACAGATTGATAGTAGTCAGTTCGCAAGTCGCTGGAGAGATTTTTAGTGTTTGCACTGTGCAAAGAAAGTTAGGGACCATGCGGCAGCCCAGAAAAGCCTATTGCACGGTGCAAAGGGAACTTTGGTTTTCTCACAGTGCATGTCGCGGAAATCTCTTCAGTGACTTTACGGACGGACCAGTACAATCACTCCAGCGACTTTACCGATGGAGTAGTGCTCGCTCGCACCCTGACCTCTTTTGCACAGTGCATGTTGCGAAAATCACTGCATCGACTTTCCGGTTGGACTAGCATGAAAATATTGTTAAAATAGTTCGGAAAAAAGTTTTTAATTGATTTAATTTCAGTTGCTAAAAGCCGCATTTTAAAGCCCTCGAGGAAAGCCTCGAGGAAACAGCCGAAAAAAGCCTATTGCACCGTGCAAAACGCAAGAAATTGCACAGTGCGAAGTGAACTTTTGTTTTTGCACTGTGCATGTCGCGGAAATCACTTGAGCAACTGTACGGACGGACCAGTACTGATAGTCGGCGCAAGAATTTGTGGGTTAAACAAGAAATTTTTTTAATGCGCGAATCAAAAGTGGCTATGCTAGCCTTTTAGGATTGACTTCTTAAAAAAAAAACAAAAGTTGACTTGTCTACTTTTATTATATTATCATAATCCACGCAGTTATTCAATTATTTGAAGAGATCTACAGAATGTTTGAAGGCTTCAGGGCTTGCAGAATCCACATGTCGATGGGCATTCCTCCGCAAGCATGGTTTTATAGCTCTAAAATACGGTAATTCAATACAAAGCACAGTAAAAAAGATAAATCTTCGCTTACCGAGACTCCACAAACATTGGCATGATCTTCGCACTTATCATTGGTATCCTTGCAACACCACTCACTCCGGAAATCACTCGTCATCGCATCACATACCACGATCAAGATAAAGAAGAGCCCCCACCCAAACAACTGCATGCCGGAGAGAACGCAGACATCGTATCCAGCGGTTTAAATATATACGTGATGTTCCGTTGATATTGACAGAAGACATTTATTCAAACAAATTTTGAGAATGTAGGTTAGTGAAGGCTGGGATTACTGATTGTTTGACGCAAATACGACTGCATGAGAAGGTTATTTCCGGAGGGAAAGCTGCGAAAACAATTAATTTTTTTTTGTAATAGTTGCTTTCCGAGCATCTGCACAAGGATATACAAACTTTGATTCAAGTTCAGATGACGGAATTACTACAAAAAATGGATCCTGGTTGCCAATGAAATATCTACAAGTCGACTCTAATACATCCCATTGGAATGTGATCACACATGAAAACCTACAACATAACATATGACGGCACAGCGCAGTTTCTTTTTTTTTTTACAAGAATTCTTGAAACATTTTCGCACCGTGCAAATTGTTTGAGATTGCGATCGCAGCGATTGCACGGTGCATCCGGTTTTCGCACAGTGCAAAAGCTTTTTTTTCTCTGTGGGATCGCGCCTTTTCCTTTCGCGGCGCTGTCACCTTTTGCGGCGGCGACAACAAACTCATCGCGAGCAATTTCAGTCACCAAACGGGGAATTTTTTTCTGTCGCATGCGACATCTCGTGGTTTGGCTTGGCGGATTTATTTTTTCCTCAGTTTGCACAGTGCAGACCTTGCGCACGCGGTCACTATTTTTTAGCAAAATGCACCGTGCGCTTTGCGATTGCACCGTGCAGAAGAATTTGTCGCGCGCATTCCGAGAGCGGCAAGATTTTGCACAGTGCAAAAGGACAAATTTTGTATTGCACAGTGCAAAAAAGTGTCACAAATTCTTGCGCCGACTAGTACTACTCGAGCCATAAAGTCGCAACAATTTTGCACGGTACACTTTTCTCAAATTTTCGTTGCCGTCGCGGCGATTTCCCGTTTTTACACAAGCGACATGCACTTTTACGCAACCGCACTCCAATTTTCGCGAGCGACATCGGCGATAAAATTGTCGGGACTTTATGGCTCGAGTAGTACTATCAGTCTGTCGGGAAAATAATGTGGATTTGTCGCGCCTTTAAATCGCGCGCCATCGCTTTGCGACGCTTGGGAATTTGATGCGCGACAGCTGCGAGGCGCGAAATTTTGCTGCGACAAATCCACATTATTTTCACGACAGACTGATATCAGTCATAACAAAGGTGATGGGTCGAGCGTCGCTCGAACCATTATGAATAAAACGCAACGATTCTACGAGAACCGAAACAAGATGACTCTCAACGTCAGTCGCAAGGAAGTGCTGACCTACAATAGTCAGGTGGCGCGATTTATGATCGACTTTATATCCGAATGCGGCGCGAACTTGAGTAGGCAGGAAAACCCGCCTGAATTTTTGAATTCTTTGATTTCTGGCCAAGTAGAGGTATGTGAAATGCATTGGCTACAAATATAAGATGTACTAGTTGGCGCAAGAATTCGTGGGATTTTTTTGCACCGTGCGGACATTTATTTTCTCTGTTTTGCACTGTGCAAGCAGCCGTCGCAAAAGAAGAATCGTCGCTCATTGTAACATGCACAATTGCACCGTGCATCCTAATTCCAAAGAGGCGGCAAAAACAAAAGACCATGTCGCTGCGACAAAATTCGGCGCGGCACTCTTTGTCGCAGGTCGATTTGGAGGAAATGCCGGCGTCGCCCCAATCTCACTTCTCTGCGGCAAATATTTCTTGCGACTGTTTGCCGGCACAGTGCGTTGCACTGTGCAAAGCGTAAACAAGCGGCAGGGCTCTGCACTGTGCGGAAAAGATAAAACGCACAGTGCAATTAAAGAGCTTGCACAGTGCGAAAAAGTCTCACGAATTCTTGTGCCGATTAGTATGAGCTTACCTTACATATAGAATTAATTTCAATTATGCGTGCTATCTTCAACTTTGATTGTTGAACCTTTGCAATCAGCCCGCTGAATCAGCGGAAGAAGTGATTTCATTATCCAAGCTAAAAATCTTGCGCTACGTGCATGTCAAAAGCGTCGAAAGTTTTTTAATTTCTATGACTCTATGTAATGACGTGTTTTCTTTTAAGTTTTCTCAATAAAAAAAAACTATTGCACACGTTCAGTGACACAACAGAACGGGTCTTTTTCATGTGGTGCATAATTTTGCTAAGGCCAGCTAGTACATATAGCTATTTTTGAAACGCGCTTTTTACGGTTTGGAAGCAAAATCTAAAAAAAATATTCGTCTACTGTACCAATAACGACTGGAAAAAATGGTGCATTCCAAGTCCAAGAATGTTTGAAGCGGCTCATCCCAAGAGCCATGTCTGCCGCGGGGCAGTGTTTTGTTGCGATAACCTTTGTCGCTGATCAATTTGCGGGGAATGCTTATGTCGCAGTGACTTCACTACTCTGCAATAAAGGTTCGTGGCGGGCATTCCTCGCCTTTGCTCCGTTTGTTGGACCGAAAAGCGACAAAACTCTGCACTGTGCGGAAAGAAAAATACGCACAGTGCAAACAAATAAAATGCACAGTGAAAAAAGTCTCACCAATTCTTGCGCCGACTATATGGGCCGGGCCGGGCCAGATCAAATTTGAAACCGCACGGCCCGGAATCGGCCCGTAATAAATAAAATTTTGAGTTTAGAAGGGAAAATCGGGGTAGCAAACAAAAATAGAGTGTCGAAACCCATCATACAGGCAGAGGAATCATACACAACTATATACGATCATTTTCAAAAGGTTTACAATACTTTTTTAACTATTTTTTTCATCCTATCTTTGTAACGTTATATTTGCCGGGCGACTTGATATCTACGGGCAAAGGCAAATTTGAAACGGCCCCCGGGCCGTGATTTTTGACCCGGGCCGGCCCAGGAGCCATGTCTTTTGGTACCTCGGCGCCGGGCTTTCGGGTCGAAAGCACCCAAACACGCCATGTCTTTGTGACCATCGTGTTCCCTAAAATATAAGCATGTAGGTTTCCGTGGACCCAGAATCTTGTGTAGAATACACTGATTTGGTATGTTGTTGACCAACAACGCCGCGGCTCATAAAAGGTAATTTCTTGTTACCTTGGCAACACAGGCACGGCTCTCGGGCCGGACAAACAAGAACTGGACCCAAAGTTGACTTTTTTATTTTTATTATCATGATCCACGCAGCTATTTAATCATTTGGAGAGATTTACAGAATCTTTCAAGGCCTCAGGGCCTACAGAAGCCACAGGTTGATGGGCATTCCTCGGCAACCATGGTTCTATAGCTCTAAAATAATATAATTCAATACAAAACACAGTAAGAAGGATATATCGCGCCAAATTCCGCTTACCGAGACTCCACAAACCTTGGCATGGGCATTGCACTTATCATTTGTATCCTTGCAGCACCAATCACTCCGGAAATCACTCGTCATGGCATCAGATACCACGATCAAGATAAAGAAGAACCCCCACCCAATCAACTGCATGCCGGAGAGAACGCAGACATTGTGTCCAGCGGCTTAAATACGTGATGTTCCGTTGATATTGACAGACAACATCTATGCAAACAAATTTCAAGCATGTTGTAGGTGAAGGAAGGCCGGAAATGTTGATCGTTTGACGCAAAACGATCGTAACAGGAGGTAATATCCGGAGGAAAAGCGGTGAAGACAATGCTTTTAGCTATTCTTCAGTGATATGTTGATATATCTTTGAATTCAGATGACGGCATTTCTGAAAAAACGGGGAAAGCACTGCGAAAGCGACGCTCAGATCTTGATAAAATGTTTCGCGTATAATATTTTGGCATGCAACATTTTATGCCTATTTCTACCGTAGATGGTAATCTTTCTACAAAAGTCAATTTTTTTAAATGGAATAAATATTTAAAGAAATACAAAAAAATGTTTTCTCTTTGGCCGCTCTCCGCATTTCACGTACTCTCTCGACCGCAAAAATTGTTGAATATCTCGGCTGTTCCTGTAAAGCGCGAGCTAAAATTTTCAGGAATTGATATGTCGCATATGCCTGACATGTGTGCCAAATTTAAAGAAAATTGAGCGGTGCACTTGGGATACCTTCCTTGTGAGATGAGAAGGCTGTGGCAGCTAGGGTTGTGCCGCCCGTCAAGCTGACGGTCTGTCAAGTTGTCAAATTGCCGTCATTTTCGTCATGTCAAATTGCTCTGTCATTTTGATCTGTCAAATTAATTTTTTTTGGAAATTTTTAAAATTTTGTCCTAAATTTTAGAATTTTTACCCGCGACGAAAAACTTTTCCGCCAAAAACTCTTGCAATTTACTGCAAGAAACCTTCAGTTTCACTGACTCAACTCAGCAATGAAAATTTGGATGATAGTGAGAGCGGGAACGAAGAAGAAGATGATCCAAAATAGGTTTACTAAACTCCTTTTGTTGTTATAAACCATTGTTTCAATGTTTATATTATCTTGAACATGTTTGAAGGCATTATACTACCTTGAACAATGTCTGTTTTATCGTTAGACGGCTTCCGACCGACACAACGGCAATTAGCCGCAATTTGACGAAATTTGACGAAAATGCCAGCAATTTGACGTCAATTTGACGTCATTTTGACGTCACTTTGAAAAATTCTGTCAAAATTACAACCCTACTTCTGATCATGTCTTTTTTGGCCAAATGCCTCAGATTTTAAAACTTGGTTTCCGTCTTTGTTTTGCGACTGTTTTCCGACTCCAGTTCGGACGGGTATGTATAATATAATAGTTCATGTACGGGAGAAATAATGACGTCATCGAGGTCAGCTAGACATTCATATAATTTCTTTTTTGGCTTTGGTTAGATGCTTCCTGATGGGTTTGCCAATGATTTTGTGGGGAAAGAACTTTGAGATTTGTAGGGATCAAAACATTATCCAATTCTCTCATCCGACAAAAATCTCAACAAAGTCATTCGCAGAAAGAACTAACGGGGAAAGTACCCCAAATGCGACGCTCAGATTTTAATAAAAATTTTTGCAAATTTAGTATTATTTTTAACATAAACGAGATTCCTAGCTTGCGCTTTGCAGAAACAACGGAGATTTTTAACTCAAAAGTTGAAAAAATGATGCACTTTTTTGAGAATTTTGATAAGAAAATCTTTGTGTCTATTTCTAACATAGAAGGTAATGTTTCGACAAAAAAATAATTCTTTCCGTACGAAACTGGTAAAGTTATGGCCAAAAAATGTTTTCCTCTGTGACCGCACTCCGCGTTTCGCGCACTCTCTCAGCCGCAAAGATCGTTGAATATCTCGGCTCTTCCCGCAAATAGCGAGCAAAAATTTTCAGGAATTCATATGTGCCCTAAACCTGATATGTGCGCAAAATTTAAAGAAAATCTAAGCGTTGCACTTGTGGTACTTCCCTTGTAAATTAAAAAAAACTAAAAATGGTGAAATTAATTATTACATTCATTAAAATCCAAAGTTTTTAATGATTTTTTTTGTCAACAAACACGTTTAGTACACTTCTACTTCACAACACACGTCAAATTGAAAAAGCAAGACAAAGGGAAGTCTTCGACTTGGCGATTCGTCTTTGACACTTCGCAACACATGCCAAAATTTATTTTCCTAGCTGCCGCTTTTTTCTTGATATAGTCAGTATTTGAAGGAAAACGGCAAAAAAAACTGCCAAAACCAAATAAAATAGTTTTTTCCAACAATTTGCGACACTTTTCAACAAATTCTAACAAGAAATGACGAATTTATTTACCTAAAAAATTATTTTTCTTTGATGTTGCGAAGTGTCAATGACGAATCGCCAACTCGGAGACTTTTCTATTTGACGTGCGACTTCCTTTCCAATGGCTTTGCAAAAATCCGATTTGTCATAACATGGCACGAATTGGAAATTTTGAAAGAGAACCTGCCTATGGACTCGAAAAAATCTGGGGAGGGGGTATGTTTTTAGACCACAGGGTACCTGTGAAAAAGAAAATTTCGCAGCGCTATCTTACTCCCCCTTACCCCTTTTTCATTTTTTCGCGGACCTCTGGCTGGGGGGGGGGTACCCCCCTTAACTACGCCCCTGGCCCTGGGAAAGGGAAATAGTGGCCGCACTTGGAGTACTTCCCCTATAAGTCTACAATCCCAAAATAGCCATCGCCATTACGAGTGTCCATTACTTTTCCCATAAACAATGAAAATTAAGTGTAATGCTGGTCATTACACAACCGCGCATTTCCTTTGGCAACCAAATGACATTTGTTTCTTGGAATTCTCTTGCTTTTCTCTTATTGAATATTTCCGGACGCTAAAAAATGTCGTACAGAGATGTTTACGTCGTGTTCACTTGTGTCCACGGATCAATATCCATAGTACTGTGTCTGCTGGTGTTTTGGATGTCCGTGCGGATACAGCGACAAAGGGCGCGCAACGAATACAGCACCGTCATTGGATTCAACGCATTGCTGGACCTGTTTTACACATTGGTGTTTACATTTTTCATGCAGGTGATACCAGCATTTCCTATTTCCATACAGTGCGTAGACTTTAACACTGGGAAAAAATTTTTGTCTTTGGCCACACTTTTTTCCAGTTTGGCACATTTAGCCTAATCTCACCATCTTTCCCTTGTTTCTCGTTGCAGGCGAATCAGTTTGAAAAATAAAAAAACAAAGTGTCACATGTTATACGGCCAAATTTTTTTTTCATTATTTCAAATTGAAAGGAGAAATGTTACACAATCAATTTTTTTTTCAAAAGAATTTTTCATCGTATAACGTGTCCCATTTCAATTTAAAGAAAATTTAAAAAATTGATCTTATTACATGTCACACTCTGTTCTTTAATGTTTCAAAAGGTTTTTTCATTGTATAACATGTCCCATTTCAATTTAAAGAAATTAAAAAAATTGATCTTATAACATGTCACACTCTGTTCTTTAATGTTTCAAAAGATTTTTTCGTCGTATAACATGTCCCCTTTCAATTTAAAGAAATTTAAAAAATTGATCATATAACATGTCACACTCTACTCTTTAATGTTTCAAAAGATTTTTTCATCGTATAACATGTCCCCTTTCAATTTAAAGAAATTTAAAAAATTGATCACATAACATGTCACACTCTATTCTTTCATGTTTCAAAAGATTTTTTATCGTATAACATGTCCTCTTTCAAATTAAAAAACTTTCTACGCCACGGAGTCGCCTTACCTCATTTTAGGTCGCAATCGCTGAAATTCCTCATGCACCGTGCAGTTTGCCACTTTTTGCACAGTGCTGACTTGAAAAAGCGGGCTCCGCAGAGCGAATGCCCGCAGCAGTTAAAAAAAACTTACGTCGCGGCGATAAATGCACGGTGCAAAAAACTTGCGCAAAAAGGTGAAATGCACTGTGCAAAATGTATTCGTTCACCTAGCGATCAAAAGTCTACGCACTTTATGGAAATACAAAATGTACCAGTCGGCGCAAGAATTGGTGAGACTTTTTTGCACTGTGCAACAGATTCGTTTGCACCGTGCTTTTTTCTCTTTCTGCACAGTGCAGAGTTTTTGTCGCTTTTCCCGACGCCTTATGTTTTGCACGGTGCAACGAACGGAGCAAACGCGACAAAGGGTCGCCAAGAATCTTTATCGCAGAGTAGCGAAGTCGCTGCGACATAAGCATTCCCCGCAAATTGATCAGCGACAAAGGTTATCGCAACAAATTTTGTCGCTGAGACAACGTTGTCGCCATTTCTTTGAATGCACAGTGCAAATGCGCTTGCTTTTGACGTTCAGCGATTCTTCTTTTGCGACGGCTGCTTGCACAGTGCAAAACAGAAAAAATAAATGCCCGCACAGTGCAAAAAAGACTCACAAATTCTTGCGCCGACCAGTACTAGTAGTGGTATTTTTGATTGGGATATGCTATACTGCGCGAACAAAGTTTTGTCCCCCCCCCCTCTATCTCGAATACCAGTGCACCAATTGGTACCAAATTTCAAACTTAGTTTATTTAAAACGTACAAAGAACTAACAACACACCGGGGTTCAATATATTACCGTAGTAAAAATCTAGATGCTGTTTTCTAAAAACACCAAGAAACACATATTTAAAGTTTGGTATCAATTGGTCCACTGGTATTCGAGATAGAGGGGGGGGACAAAACTTTGTTCGCGCAGTATATATATACATGACATCAAGAATTTTTAACACTTTGATTGCAGGCTCCCGCCCTCAAAGAAGGATACGTCTATTTGATCATCGAAAATCCCCTCTTTCGCGGTCTACCGTACTGGTTAATGTCGCTGATTGTAATGCTTTGCGTGTGTTCCATGTTCTCTATCCCTGCCCACATTGCGGTCCACTTCTGGTACCGCTACAACGTCATGGTCAAGAACAACGCAGTCTCTGTTTGGCAATACATAACACGTTATTTAATGTTTGCAGCATGGCTATTGTTCCATGCCCTTCTGATTGGTTATTATGCACTCAGAGTTGGAGAGCATAAGGGGCTGTTGGAGTTGGAGGAAGTCTATCAAAAAGATGCACCAAGCTACATGACTTTTGATGAGGCAAGAACACTAAGAATACCATCGCACGGTGCAAAGTGTCCTTTTGCTTTGCATGTCGCCGAAGTCACTCAATACTAGTCCATCCGGAAAGTCGCTGAAGTGATTTTTGATGTTTGCACTGTGCAAAAAAGCCAGGGTGCGCGCGACAACAGAAAAAAGACTAAAAAGCAAGAAATTGCACAGTGCAAAGTGAAATTTTGTTTTCGCACTGTGCATGTCGCGGAAATCACTCGAGCAACTGTACGGAGTAATCCGTCCGGACGGATTACTACTCGCGCCATAGAGTCCCGACAATTTTGCACCGTGCATTTTTCTCAAATTTTTGCGGCCGTCGCGGCGATTTCCCGTTTTTACCCAAGCGACATGCACTCCGCACACTAATTTTCGTGCGCGACATCAGCGGTAAAATTGTCGGGACTTTATGGCGCGAGTATATAGTAGTACTACTCCATCCAAAAAGTCTTGAGAATTTTGCACTGTGCACTTTTCTGCAAAATTGCACGGTTCAAAGGGAACTTTTGTTTTCTCACAGTGCATATCGCAGAAATCACTCCAGCAACTTTACGGACGGACTACAGCCTGTAGCGGAAATAACGAGCACTTGTCGCAGCGAAATGTCGCAAAATTTTTGCAGTCGCGCACCATTTCAAGGCGTGCTCATTATTTTCGCTGCAGACTATACTGCGCGAACAAAGTTTTGTCCGCCCCTCTATCTCGAATACCAGTGGACCAATTGGTACTAAATTTCAAACTTGTGTCCCGGTGGTACCCAGTGATTCTAACCACTTTCATGATACTTCCGGTTTTGGCGTAAAGCTGGGCCACACGGTCTTTTTCGTTCTTCGATAACATCTTTAAAACTGTTTAAAAACAGAAATAAACATCAACGTACCGTATTTCTCAAAAAAACTCCCAGAATGTTGGTCTACCGTGAGATTTGATCAAGGGGGACAATACTTTAGTCTCACTTTTTAAGGCCGAAAAAAATAATTTTGTCGTAAAACGAAATGCAAATGTCCAATTGGCATTTCGTCTACTAGTTATCGATATCAGAGCCCTATTAACATATATTTAAAGTTTGGTACTAATTGGTCCACTGGTATTCGAGATAGAGGGGCGGACAAAACTTTGTTCGCGCAGTATAATAGAAGTCCAAGCATATTTGATTTTTCAATTGGATTTCAATTTTCTAGGGAAATATCGCCTTTGTGCCGGTAATTGCAAATGCTCAAATAATTTTCACCGCACAATACGCTCTCGTTGTGTTTTACGGAATCAAAATTATCAAGACGATGAGGAAACAGCGGAATGAAGCGGCAAGAGGGAAGACTCTGGATGTGCAAAAATACGCCATCCGTGTGATGTTTCTGCAGGTACGGAATTTTAAAAATGCATGTCATTACTGGATTGTTTGATTGCAATTGTAATACTTAGCGGCGCAAGAATTCGTGAGATTTTTTCGCACCGTGCGGGCATTTATTTTTTCTGTTTTGCACTGTGCAAGCAGCGTTGCAAAAGATGAATCGCCGTTCATTGGAAGAAGCACAATTGCACCGTGCATCATCATTCCAAAGAAGTGGCAAAAACAAAGAATGTGCGACAAAATTCCGCGCGACAATCTTTGTCGCAGGTCGATTTGGAGGAAACGCCTACGTTGCAGCGATCCCACCTCTCAGCGGCACACACTTCTTGCGACCGTTTGCCGTTCTCCGCACAGTGCGTTGCACCCTGTAACGTGAAAACAAGCGGCAGAGCTCGGCACTGTGCGGAAAAAATCAAAACGCACAGTGCAATCAAACAACTTGCACGGTGCAAAAAAGTCTCGCAAATTCTTGCGCCGACTAGTACTAGGCTTGACATGTCTGCACTGTGCGCCGTCACGCGATAACCTTGTCGCTTCAAAATTGCACAGTGCGTTTTGCATTCGCACTGTGCGGATTTTTTGTAGGTTTTTTGTCGCGCTATACCAATTTTCAATACCGGCCGCACCGTGCGAGAACATTTCAAGTCTTTTTGGCCCGTCTAGTACAATTAGACCTCTGTACAATCTATTTCAAGGCGACTGAAAAAGATATTTGTTATAGAAAAAGTTCATTTTAGGGAGGATCATTTTCTTCTATAATAGAATTAAAAGGCCAGAGCAGCTACTTTTGAATCGCGGTTCTTACGCCGTGGAAACGAAATGTCAAAAAAGCGTCTTTGTCTACTGCACCGATAACAACGGGAAAAACGTGATGGTGACATTCTACATTCTTACTAATAATTATTTTACTGTTTGCAACTCTGCCGCCTTTGTTTTCGCTGCAGGACATAAAAAACTTTTTTGACATTTCGTTTCAAACAAGAAGCGCAATTCAAAAGTAGCTGTACTGTCTTTTTAACTTTTGAACTCTTTTAAATTTTTTGTCATAGACAAGCTTCGTTGTATGAAAGTTACAAAAGATTGTATCACAGAGTTTCCACTCTAAATTTACCCGCTCTAAACCTATTCTATTTTAGGCGTTATATCCTCTGATTGCCTTCTTTCTTCCCATCACCACCACCGTTATACTTTCGGTGCTGCGGCTGGAAGCGGGCTGCATCGGCTACATCGGATATGGCTGTATGCAGACATTGCCGACATTGAACAGTTTGTCAACATTACTGCTGATACCGTCGTACCGAAAGCGAATTATGAGAAGAAATGCCGGCTCGAGCTTCCTTGCAAAACCCGAAGATTTCAGTGGAAACGGAAGCGCGTTGAAGAGAAGTGCACATTTTTAATGTTCGTACTTACCCGTCCGTAAAGCCGCTGGAGTGCTATTTGCGACATGCACTGTGCGAAAACAAAAGTTCACTTTGCACTGTGCAATTTCATTTTTATTTGCACCGTGCAAGAGGCTTCTTTTGACTGTCGCTTGCACCCTCGTCTTTTTTGCACAGTGCAAACACCAAAAATCAATCTAGTGACTTTCCGGACGGATCATTACTACTTGCGACATAAAGTCCGTCGCATTTTGCACGATGCATTTTTTGTTTATTTTTAGCGACCGTCGCGGCGATTTCCGTTTTTACCCAAGCGACATGCACTTTTCGGCGAGTGCACAGCGATTTATACTCTGTCGGGAAAATGATGTCGCAGCAAAATTTCGCGCCTCGCAATTGTCGCGTGTCAAATTCCCAAGCGCCGCGAAGCGATGGGGCGCGATTTGAATGTGCGACAAATCCGCATTATTTTCGCGGCAGACTGATATTTTGCAAAAAATGAACCTATACTACTCGTGCCATAAAGTTAGTAGAATTTTATCGCTGATGTTGAGCGAGTTTTTTTGGGCTGTCGCTCGCACCCTGAGTTTTTTTGCACTGTGCAAACACCAAAAATTACTCCAGCGACTTTGCGGACAGTCTAGCACACCTCAAAATATAATTGCGAAATCTCGAAATGTCAAAAATTCATTTATTGTGTTTGTGGCATTACGCAACAAACAATACTCGGTAAAAATAAAAATCTTTTTTGTAAATTTCTCAAAAAAAAATTTTTTTTTACACTTTGCGAATCTCCACCGACGAATCGATATGTTATTAGGCACTTCGGGACTTCGCATTCTTCTGAAATAAATATTTTGACGTGTAGCAGTATTTCGCTTTATATAATAAATAAAGAAAGCGTTTCACTTAGAGTATGGCAACAGCAATTAACGGGACAGTACAGCTACTTTTGAATTGCGCTTTTTACGGAGTGGAAACGAAATGTCCAAAAAGTTTATTCGTCCACTGTACCAATAACAACGGAAAAAAATAATTTCGATATTCTACATGTTCACTAGTAATAATTACACTGTTTACGCCTCTGCCGCCTTTGTTTTCGCTGCAGGAGATCAAAAACCGTTTTTGACATTTCGTTTCATACGCCGTAAAAATCGCAATTCAAAAGTAGCTGTACTGGTCTTTTAAGAGCCTCAGACACTGATGATTTTACATAAAATCGAGGTGTGGCCAAAGAAACAACCACTTTTGAATTGCGCTTTTTACGGCGTGGAAACGAAACGAAATGTCTAAAAAGTTTCTTCGTCTTCTGTACCAATAACAACGAGAAAAATAATGGTGACAGACTGCATGCTTTCTAATAGTTACTTTACTGTTTGCAACTCTGTCACTTTTTTTTCGCTGCAGGACAAACATTTTTGGCATTTCGTTGCACACGCCGTAAAAAGCGCAATTCAAAAATAGCTGTTATCGCTTTTTAAAAATTTGCAACGCAAAAACTAGGAATTTCGGATATGTCTTACAAAAAATTATTCGAAGGGCCATGCATTATTCGCTATGCATTTTTATAGAGACATTATCCTCTTCGGCAAAATAGACCTGAAACTTTGGACCACACTGGGCAAAAACATGGCCCGCCTAGTACACAGTAGAAACAAACACTAGGCGGGCCAAGAATTCATAAAATGTCTGCAGCGTGCGCCGTCGCGCAAAAAGATTCTCGCGAGGCGACGACTAAAGTTCACGTTGCACGCCAACCCAGGGAGTCTTCCGCCCTTTTTCGGAGATCGCCCACTTTGTATCGATTGAAATGAAACGAAATGTCGCAAATGAATTTTTCGTGGCGTTTTTTTTAAGGGAAAAATATTTTTCTCGGAATTGTTTTATTTCTTTTGTCAATTGTGACATTTGGTTTGGACGAAACATCAAAGTGGGCGGGAGACATTTTTCTTCTGTTTTGGGTTGTCGTGCTACGCCTCTGCAGCAAGCCATGTCGCTAGTGTAGTTTGTTGTCCATAATGTGGAATTTCATACTCCAATGTGTGCTGGTTTTTTTGCTCAGCCAATGTAGTATGTCGATAAAACAAATAAAAGAATAAGCCTTGTTATAGTCCGTGCTAATAGTCTTTTTATTTAATTACTCCCTAAAACGTGCCCTATGGTATTATATTATCCTTGCCGACATGTCATACCGTTCACGTCTCAGTCTTGCTCAGCCGCTACATATTTTGGAGTTATGTCATATCGCAAAGCCTATGTCGCATTCACTTGCATTCATGGCGTCATCTCCTCATTTTTATCCTTGTCGGTGCTTTGGATGTCGATCGAGATTCAGAAACAAAATATCCGCAATGAATATAGCACTGTGATCGGCTTCAACGCCATTCTGGACTTGCTATTTACAGTGGTCTTCATGATTGTGATGCAGGTAAGTCAGGATTAATACTAGAACGTCAGTAAAAGTCGTTTGGGTGATTTGCGCGACATGCACTGTGCGAAAGCAAAAGTTTCCTTTGCACTGTGCAATTTCTTGCGTTTTGCACGGTGCAATAGTCTTTTTTCGGCTGTCTGACCTTTTTCGCACAGTGCAAATACCAAAAATCACTGCAGCGACTTTCCGGACGTACTGTGTAGTATAGGAGCGGCTTCAAGTTTGATGCTCGAGTTTTCTTCACATTTTGCACACGCTTCGGATACGTCAAGAAAAAATAGTAGAAAGTGTTTTCCTTCAATAACTTTCCAAAATGTCGAAAAGACACCGAAATTATCAAAAACGGCGAAACGCCACAAAGTTATCGGGCAACAAAATGAACGTATCTAAGAAATTTTTTCAGAAACAATTTTTTTTTTCAAAATTCGATATTTCTTGTGTCGTTTAGTTTTTACTGATCGCTACTAAAGGAAAAAATTTTCCTTTACTTGTACTAGTCAGCGCTTTCGGCTGTCTGACTTTTTTTCGCAAAGTGCAAATACCAAAAATCACTACAGCGACTTTGCGGACGGACTAGGAGACAATTTTTCTGCAAGAGTCTATTTTTAAAGAAAAAATTTAAAAGTTATGTTAAAAGAAAATCTTCTTTCTCTGTTCGTCTTTTCTCATTTTACATGGTCTCTCAAAAAAAAGCATTGTTGAATATAACGGCTGAGATTGGAAAGCGAAAGCTAAATTATGCAGGATGTGAAAGTTGGCCTGTAGCAATTTTTGCATCAAATTTTAAGAAAATCCGAAAACTTTGCCTCCGGCAAGGCTTTTTTTGGCTGTCTCACGCATCCTGGCCTTTTTTGCATAGTACAAACTCCAAAAATTACTCCAGCGACTTCCCGGACAAGACAGCCAATTTAAAATTGACAAACATATAAAGTGTTTCGCTCTGTGACCGCTCTCCGCGTTTTGCGTACTCTCTCGGCCGCAAATATCGTCCATTATCTCAACTGTGCCCGCAAAGCGCGAGCTAAAATTTTCCGGAAATGATATGTGGGCTGTGCCAAAAATGTGTCCAAAGTTTAAAGGAAATCTGAGCGGCGTACTTGGAGTACTGTATCTTTTAATTAATCAACTGTTTCTTTCCAGGCACCGCATCTAGAAGGAGACTACAGTCTTTTTCTGATCGAAAACCCTCTCCTTCGCGGACTTCTTTATTGGTTGTCATGTGCTCTACTTGCTCTGTGCGTTATCCCGATGTTTTCGACACCCGCGCTTGCCGCGACCCATTTTTGGTATCGCTACAACAATATGGTCAAAAGTAAGTCCTTGTCGATTGGGCAGTACATAACACGGTACATGGTATTCGTTGTGTGGTTAGGAGTTCACGCTGTTCTTCTCGGATACTATGGATACCATGTGGGGGATATGAAAGGCGTTGTGAGGGAGGTTGAAGCGTTTCGAGAGGACACACCAAGCTATATGATCTTTGATGAGGTTAGTTTTGGATTCGTATGTTGTTCTAACAGGGAGGTAGTCCACGTTCGACGTTCAGATTTTGATGAAACTTGGCACAAATTTAGTATCATTTTTTTAAGACATATTCTAGACTCCTGTCTCGCGCTTTGCAGAAACGACCGAGATTTTTAGATCAAAGGTTGGCGAAAAAATGAATTTTTCCACGGAAAACTGGAAAACACTATAGAGTGTAATGTTTTCCACCAATATTTTTTCCCGCAAAACTGCCAGAGGTACTATGCCAAAAAATGTTTTCTCTCTGGCCGCTCTCCGCGTTTTCAGTACTCTCTCGGCCGTAAAGATTGTTGAATATCTCGGCTGCGCCTGCAAAGCGCAAGCTAAAATTTCCGAAAATTGATATGTGGCCTATGCTTAATATGTGTGGCAAATTCAAAGAAAATCTGAGCGTCGCACTTTCTTCCCTTGTAAGTTGTTACATTTTTACAGAATCACCCGTTGACAGTGCCGGTCCTCCTTAACGCCCAATCAATGTTTCTTGTCGAATATGGGTTGATCATCTTTTACGGAATCAAAATCATCAAAACCATGACGAAAAATCAAAACGAGGCGACAAAACAAAGAACGTTGAGTGTCCAGAAATATGTCATCAGAGTCATGTTTTTGCAGGTATAAATACTAGTCCGTTCGTAGAGCCGCTGGAGTGATTTCTGGAGTTTTCGCAACCTTTTATTAGACGCAGATCGGCTATTAACCTATAAAGCCTAAAAATAGCTGGCCAAAAAATTAGAACGGGCGTTAAGAATCTAACTGACATCCAAAAATTTTTTAATCGCCAAAAAGCCTGGATTGGCGAATCCTGGTTTTCAGCTAGCAATTAAAAAAAATTAGCAGTTAAATGTTTCACATCCGTTCCAACCGCTTGGCAAGCGATTTTTAGAGTTTTAGAATCATTCTGACACTTTGGCTAGCCAATCCAGGTTTTTGGCTAGCGATTTAAAAAAAATTAGCTGTCACTTAGATGCGTAACACCCGTTCTAATGTTTTGGTTAGCTATTTTTAGGCTTTATAGGTAAATAGCCAATCTGTAACAAGTGAAATCTGCCCTAAATAAAGGGTAGCTTTTGTTTTCCACTCTGAAAAAAACATGATTCTTTAGTAAACATGTAGAACGTCACCATTATTTTTTCCCGTTGTTATTGGTACAGTAGACGAAGAAACGTTTTGGGCATTTCGTTCTTTGCACCGTGCAAAAAATGTCAAGGAGCCAGCGACAGCCGAAAAAAGCCGATTGCACCGTGCAAAAAGCAAGAAATTGCACAGTGCAACGGAAACTCTTGTTTTCGCACAGTGCATGTCAGAAGACAAAAATTTAAATCACAGCAGCAACTACGGACTAGGACCATTACAGTACCTCTTTAATATCAGGCAATCTACCCGTTGATTACGTATTTCGCCTCACTTGCGTTACGATGGCTTCGATCCTGCAGATCGATGGAGGCTCCCTTGGTTATCTTGGCTACGGCTTCTTGCAGACCCTACCGACCCTGAACAGCTTGTCAACGGTGCTGTTGATTCCATCGTACCGCAAGAGACTTATGGGAAAGGAGTCGAGTTTCTTCATGAAAGCCGAAGATGCTACACCAACAAAGGAGATCAGTACGGTCAAAGGAAAGATTGCAGCATGACATCTTTAGTTCGGGAGACAGATGTCAAAGAGAGCGGCGGATTTTATCGAAAGAAACGTTGAGCAAAAATATCTCACGACCAGCTCGCAGGGAAGTCCTCGAAGAGCGGCGCTCAGATTTTGAACAATTATGTACAATTTTTTTATTTTTTACATCAGTAAAATTTGGTGGTCGCCCCGGTGAAGGGCTATTTCTAGCCGGGACACGTGGTGCAGATAGTAACATATAGTCTGTTGATTTATTGTCAAGAACTATTAAAACATACAATAATCCCAGAGGGAATAATATCCAATAACATATGAATTACAATAATTACAATAAGATATATAATAAAGAGGGGACTTAAAAAGACTTGCTCTATTCCTGCTCCTATCAGGAGGGATGCCTCCCTGAGTCTTCGACCCGACCGTCTGCCTCCGATTTGGGGGGACCTTTTCTTAGTTATTTAGTGTGTGGCCTGTGCCTATTACTCATCTATCAGATTGTTGTAAAAAACGCAGTCCCGCCTAGTCAATGCATAAACCTTTTTCAAAAAGTTTCTTACTAATTGCAATATTGGTATAAAAAAGACATTAAAATTGAGTTGTATGTGCTCGGCAGAAGTAGTCGCCAAGCGTTCCAAAATTTCGTATACCAAACATTTCATTCACATTGTTTTATACGTGCTTAGCAGATATTTACCGCCAAGCGTTACAAAATTTCTCTTTATCAGCCACTAAGAATTCAGAGCCGAAACATGAGCCAACCTCAAACTTGGGTTAATAAACCGAATAGAACCCCCGTCAATGAAGCGTTATCTATTTCTCTTATTTTGTTTTAATTGGAGGACCTCGTTTCTTGGGAGGCTATTAGTCTCTCTAGCGTCATCCATTCGTTCGCGATGAGTAAAAGGTCTCTTTAACGCGCTCTCTTTCTATGACCTTTCATAAGCGAGACGCTCTCTCGCTCGAGCTCCCTTGCAACTCTTTTTCAACAATTAGAAAACAGTCAACGTTGAGTTCGGTTGAGGCACGAAGATAAGGATAAAATCGCTGGACCTGGCGTAAAACCATGTTGCTTGTAGTCACGTATGTGCTCAGCGGATATATACCGCTAAGCGTTCCAAAATTTCTCTTTATCAGCCACTGAGAATTCAGAGCCGAAACACGAGCTAACCTCAAACTTGGGTTAATAAACCGAAGGAGTCTCCCTTCATTAAAGCCTTATCTCCTTCCCTCGTTTCCTTTTGAATGGGGAACTCCGCTTTTCAGGAGGCAATTGGCTTCTCTGGCGCTATCTTCTTTTCCTCTAAACATTCATCGGTTTGTATTTCTCTGCAAGTCTCCGAAAAGAAGCACTATCTCGCCCGAAAATGGATTACATTGGATTGGGTATGGAACGAATAACTGTCAGCTTAAAATATCTTGGCTAAAATTGTTGGTTCACCCCGTTGAGGGTTTTATGGTCGTGTCTGAACTCACCCGCGCAGAGAACTCTTTCTTACAACATTAGAAACCCTTGCAGAATCACATTTTTCAATCTTACACTTCCTCGGCAGAAGTAGTCGCCAAGCGTTCCAAAATTTGTCTTTATCAGCCACTGGGAATTCAGAGCCGAAACATGAGCTAACCTCAAACTCGGGTTAATAAACCGAATAGAACCCCCGTCAATGAAGCGTTATCTATTTCTCTTATTTTGTTTTAATTGGAGGACCTCGTTTCTTGGGAGGCTATTAGTCTCTCTAGCGTCATCCATTCGTTCGCGGTGAGTAAAAGGTCTCTTCAACGCGCTCTCTTTCTATGACCCTTCATAAGCGAGACGCTCTCTCGCTCGAGCTCCCTTGCAACTCTTTTTCAACAATTAGAAAAAAGTCAACTTTGAGTTTGGTTGAGGCAGGAAGATACGGATAAACTTGTTGGACCTGGCGTAAAATCATGTTGTTTGTAGTCACGTATGTGCTCAGCGGATATATACCGCTAAGCGTTCCAAAATTTCTCTTTATCAGCCACTGCGAATTCAGAGCCGAAACATGAGCTAACCTCAAACTTGGGTTAATAAACCGAAGGAATTCGCCTTCGTTGAAGCTTTATCCCCTTCCCTCATTTCGTTTCGAATGGGAAAACCCGTTTGTCGGGAGGCAATTGGTTTCTCTAGCGTCCTCCACGCTTGGCGGGTACTTTTGCAGAGCAACATTTAAATCCGAGACAACCACATTCTCGGGTTTGCGGCTTGGAAAACAAAATGTCACAGAATTTATGCTGTACCCCGTCGTGGAACAAAGTTGTCAATAGCTCAAAATAATCGAACAGATTGTCAAGCACTTCCTTGGCAGATTTCAAATGAATTCTACTTTTTTTAAGGGCGCTGGAGAGCAAAACGTTTTGTGACATTTTGTCTTCCAAGTCATAAAAGCGAGGTTCAAATGTAGTCGTTTTGGTCTTTAAATGCGACTGTTTTAAAAATCCAAGAATATGCGACGGTTTCCGTGAAGAATCCCCTCAGGTAATGAGAACATGCAAAAATTACACGGTAAATTTACAGTCGGTCAAAGCTGAAAAAGCGACATTCAGAGTCTGGAAGCGAAAATTGGGGTAGCAAACAAAAATAGAGTGTCGGAGCCCCATCACACAGGCAGAGAAAACATGCACAACTATATACGATCATTTTCAAAAGGTTTACAACACTTTTCTAAATTTTTTTATCTTATCTTAGTAATGTTATATTTGCCGGGTGAATTGATATCGACGGGCTGTGTCAAAGCAAATTTGAAACGGCCCACGGGCCGAGACAAGCTCTACCGGCCCAGTCCGCGGACCCCGCGGACTTCAATTTTCGGCCCGGTCCGGGAGCCATGTCTACTGCATATACGCTATTTAAATAGACAACGTTCTTTAAATGAAGTTTAGAGGATGTGAGCCGAAATCAAAAACAGTTTGCTAATGTCAAAAAGTTTCCTCATGTACCACACGTCATCCTACTGTGTAGGTGACTGTTTGTTCAAAAATAAATTTTTTAAACTATAATTCACCAGCCATATATATTGCTCATCCGTCCACCTGAGCAATGCTGAAAAAACAAAACTTACCGTAAAATTACAAAAATAACCTGCACAAATTTCGTCGCACATACCACAATTTGAACAGCTGTCGGGAGTTCCGTCAATCGCCCCGCAAAAATATTACACAAGAAATCTCTGTGAGATCTGACGTTGTATATAAAGCGGGGATCATTCCGGATGTTCATCACAGCCATTGTTGGTTTTAACCATGATCGGAAGCACCAAGTTGGTCTGCTTGTTGGTTGTTGTTGGCGTCTCGGCACATCCATGGACGAGACGGACTGTTGAACGCGCCGATACGAACAAGATGGCTGAGAAGACCAAGTTGCTCGACATGTTCAGCTACAAAGCGCTTTGTGAGTTTGCTATAATCTACTTTGGGGCCAAAACGGCTTCTTTCGAATTGCACTTACGGCGTGTGAAACGAAATGTCAAAGAAGTTGTTTTATGTCCTGCAGCGATAACAAAAGCGGTAGAGTTGCAAATAGTAAAATTTTTATTAATAAGCATGTAGAATGTCACCATTATTTTTTTCCGTTGTTATTGATACAATAGACAAAGAAACTTTTTGGACATTTCGTTTCCACGCCGTAAAAAAGTAGCTGTACTGCACGTGAGGAAAGAACTCTTCAAATTTTGGCTTTTCGTCCAAAGATTTATCGGAAAAATTTTTTTGTAAAATTTTCTTTAGATTTTTCAAGTCAAAACAAGTTTCAAAAAATTCAGAGAGCTTGAAAATGGTCAACTTTTGTCAAAAAAACGACCTGGGTTTTGCCAAATTGTTCAAGCAATCGATCAGAAAAGATTTTTTGGACCCCAAAATTTGTGACGAAGTGCCAACTTGAAGAGTTCCCACTCTTTTGATCTTACGATTTGACGTGTACTGTCCCTTTAACGTCTCTCAACAAGTCAATGTTTTCGAAAGACAGCGGGTCACTGTATAAACAAAACCTCCGTATATCAAGTCCTTTCTATAACGAACAAAGTCGAAGGCTACAAGTGCTAATTGTAGGCTAAAAAGGACTTTTACTACACGGCGCAAAAAGTCCTGAGAATTTTTCGCGCACCGAAATTTTGTGGCGCGCCGAAAAAAAATGATTTGTCGCTGAGAAAATTGGGAGTCGCGCGCGACCTAAGGCAAAAAATGCGAAATGCACCGTGCAAAATGATGTTTTTGGGTCAAAATGCACTGTGCGAAGCCGTTTTTTCGCGATTTTCGAACCGCACAGTGCAAATTCTCTAAAACCGCACAGTGCAAATTCTCAAAAACCGCACAGTGCAAATTCTCTAAAACCGCACAGTGCAAATTCTCAAAAACCGCACAGTGCAAATTCTCTAAAACCGCACAGTGCAAATTCTCTAAAACCGCACAGTGCAAATTCTCTAAAACCGCACAGTGCAAATTCTCAGGACTTTTTGCGCCGAGTCGTATACAAAAAAACCCGGCTATAACAAAGAAATTGTTGTGAACCTGGCGATATATTGTACAGAGGCTTAGTTGTCCGTATACTAGTCCGTCCGGACAGTCGCTGGAATGAGTTTTGGTATTTGCACTGTGCAAAAAACGTCAGGGTGTGAGCGATAGCCGAAAAAGACTGTTGCACGGTGCAAAAAGCAGGAAATTGCACAGTGCAAAGTGAACTTTTGTTTTCGCACAGTGCATGTCGCAGAAATCTCTTCAGCGACTTTGCGAACGGACTAGTAGTAAAATTTTCATAGAATGCGTGAAAATTTTGTCGCTTTCCACACTGTGCACAAAAAACCCTCCATGACTTCTTTCATTTCCAGACATGATGCCCCAATCGGTCAAGAACTCTTTGAGACAATTCACCGTCAAAGACGTGCAAGATCTTCAGAAGGTTGTTCATCAACTTCCTCAAGCCACCAGCCTCCAATCAGCCCTGCAACTCATCCAAAAGAGCAGCCCCAAGGTTCATCAGCAGATCAAGAGCTACATTCAAAGCGCCCAACAACAAGTCGTGGCCAAGAAGAAGGAGCTGAGCCCCGATGCCGTCAAGGCCTTTAATGATGTAGGTTTATTGCGTCTTGACTAGGGTTGTGATTTTGACAGAATTTTTTAAAGTGACGTCAAATCGACGTCAAGTTGGTGTCATTTTCGTCAAATTGCCGTTGTGTCGGTCGGAAGCTGTCTAACGATAAAACAAGCATTTGTCAAGGTAGTATTATGCCTTCAAACATGTTCAAGACCATATAAACATTAAAACAACAGTTTATAACAACAAAAGGAGTTTAGTAGACCTATTTCGGATCATCTTCTTCCTCGTTCACGCTGCACGTCAAATTGAAATTGCAGGAGGGAGGGAACTATTTAAGTTGTCATTTCGTCACAAATATGGGATCCGAGAAATGTTTTTTGGCCGATTTTTTGTCCAATTTGGTAAAAACCAGGTCTTTTTTGACTCAGTTTACCATTTTGAAGCTATCTGGATTCTTTTCAGACTTGTTTTGACCGGTAATACCTAGCTAGTAAAATTTTTAAAAAAATTTTTCCAATAAATCTTTGGACGAAAAGCCAATTTGAAGAGTTCCCTTCTCAATTTGACGTGCGCTGTCGCCATCATCCAAATTTTAGTTGATGAATTGAGTCAGTGAAACTAGAAGCCCGTTGCAGTAAATTGCAAGACTTTTTGCCGCGACAGTTATTTGTTGCGGGTCAAATTTTTCGATTTTCTGGCAAAATTCTAAAAAATTCCCCCAAAAAAATCAATTTGACAAATCAAAATAACAGAGCAATTTGACATGACAAAAATGACGGCAGTTTGACAACTTGACGGACCGTCAACTTGACGGGCGGCACAGCCTAGTTTTGACCAAGGTTACACTCCGTTTACAACTAAAATATTATCTGTTCAGCTGGAGAAAGTCGTGGCTGACTCAATGAAGAAGAGTGCCAAGATTGTCGCCAATCTTAACCCCAAGACCAAGGCCAGCATCCTCAAAGCCTTCCCCCATCTTGGAGAAGCCTTGAACACCCCCGCCGCCAAGAAGGCCCTGCAAAACGCTCGCGTTGCCTTGGCTGTTTAACTCTCTTGTCCAACCGGTTTACATTTTTATTGTGCATTTTGATTCGGTCGATTAAAAAGCCAATTACGGTCACACAGAGTTACTGCCAAGTTTAAAAACAAGTTTTTGTAGTTGCAGTCGAAGCACTAAACGAAATACTAAAAATTTTGGACAACGAAATGGCTGTCCCCAAATCTATATCATTGTGTCCCCAAATTATACCATTCTGTCCTCAAAGACCTGTCCCCAAACGGGAGTTCGGAAGCTGTCCCCAAGTTTATACCATTCTGTCCCCAAATTATACCATTCTGTCCCCAAATTATACCATTCTGTCCCCAAATTATACCATTCTGTCCCCAAATTATACCATTCTGTCCCCAAAGACCTCTCCCCAAATGGGAGTTCGGAAGCTGTCCCCAGGTTTATACCATTCTGTCCCCAAATTATACCATTCTGTCCCCAAATTATACCATTCTGTCCCCAAATTATACCATTCTGTCCCCAAAGACCTCTCCCCAAATGGGAGTTCGGAAGCTGTCCCAGGTTTATACCATTCTGTCCCCAAATTATACCATTCTGTCCCCAAATTATACCATTCTGTCCCCAAATTATACCATTCTGTCCCCAAAGACCTCTCCCCAAATGGGAGTTCGGAAGCTGTCCCCAGGTTTATACCATTCTGTCCCAAATTATACCATTCTGTCCCCAAATTATACCATTCTGTCCCCAAATTATACCATTCTGTCCCCAAAGACCTCTCCCCAAATGGGAGTTCGGAAGCTGTCCCCAGGTTTATACCATTCTGTCCCCAAATTATACCATTCTGTCCCCAAATTATACCATTCTGTCCCCAAATTATACCATTCTGTCCCCAAAGACCTCTCCCCAAATGGGAGTTCGGAAGCTGTCCCCAGGTTTATACCATTCTGTCCCCAAATTATACCATTCTGTCCCCAAATTATACCATTCTGTCCCCAAATTATACCATTCTGTCCCCAAATTATACCATTCTGTCCCCAAAGACCTCTCCCCAAATGGGAGTTCGGAAGCTGTCCCAGGTTTATACCATTCTGTCCCCAAATTATACCATTCTGTCCCCAAATTATACCATTCTGTCCCCAAATTATACCATTCTGTCCCCAAAGACCTCTCCCCAAATGGGAGTTCGGAAGCTGTCCCCAGGTTTATACCATTCTGTCCCCAATTATACCATTCTGTCCCAAATTATACCATTCTGTCCCCAAATTATACCATTCTGTCCCAAAGACCTCTCCCCAAATGGGAGTTCGGAAGCTGTCCCCAGGTTTATACCATTCTGTCCCCAAATTATACCATTCTGTCCCCAAATTATACCATTCTGTCCCCAAATTATACCATTCTGTCCCCAAAGACCTCTCCCCAAATGGGAGTTCGGAAGCTGTCCCCAGGTTTATACCATTCTGTCCCCAAATTATACCATTCTGTCCCCAAATTATACCATTCTGTCCCCAAATTATACCATTCTGTCCCCAAAGACCTCTCCCCAAATGGGAGTTCGGAAGCTGTCCCCAGGTTTATACCATTCTGTCCCCAAATTATACCATTCTGTCCCCAAATTATACCATTCTGTCCCCAAATTATACCATTCTGTCCCCAAAGACCTCTCCCCAAATGGGAGTTCGGAAGCTGTCCCCAGGTTTATACCATTCTGTCCCCAAATTATACCATTCTGTCCCCAAATTATACCATTCTGTCCCCAAATTATACCATTCTGTCCCCAAAGACCTCTCCCCAAATGGGAGTTCGGAAGCTGTCCCCAGGTTTATACCATTCTGTCCCCAAATTATAACATTCTGTCCTCAAAGACCTGTCCCCAAACGGGAGTTCGGAAGCTGTCCCCAAGTTTATACCATTCTGTCCCCAAATTATACCATTCTGTCCCCAAATTATACCATTCTGTCCCCAAATTATACCATTCTGTCCCCAAAGACCTCTCCCCAAATGGGAGTTCGGAAGCTGTCCCAGGTTTATACCATTCTGTCCCCAAATTATACCATTCTGTCCCCAAATTATACCATTCTGTCCCCAAATTATACCATTCTGTCCCCAAAGACCTCTCCCCAAATGGGAGTTCGGAAGCTGTCCCCAGGTTTATACCATTCTGTCCCCAAATTATACCATTCTGTCCCCAAATTATACCATTCTGTCCCCAAATTATACCATTCTGTCCCCAAAGACCTCTCCCCAAATGGGAGTTCGGAAGCTGTCCCCAGGTTTATACCATTCTGTCCCCAAATTATACCATTCTGTCCCCAATTATACCATTCTGTCCCCAAATTATACCATTCTGTCCCCAAAGACCTCTCCCCAAATGGGAGTTCGGAAGCTGTCCCCAGGTTTATACCATTCTGTCCCCAAATTATACCATTCTGTCCCCAAATTATACCATTCTGTCCCCAAATTATACCATTCTGTCCCAAAGACCTCTCCCCAAATGGGAGTTCGGAAGCTGTCCCCAGGTTTATACCATTCTGTCCCCAAATTATAACATTCTGTCCTCAAAGACCTGTCCCCAAACGGGAGTTCGGAAGCTGTCCCCAAGTTTATACCATTCTGTCCCCAAAGACCTCTCCCCAAATGGGAGTTCGGAAGCTGTCCCCAGGTTTATACCATTCTGTCCCCAGGTTTATACCATTCTGTCCCCAAATTATACCATTCTGTCCCCAAAGACCTCTCCCCAAATGGGAGTTCGGAAGCTGTCCCCAGGTTTATACCACTCTGTCCCCAAGTCTATACCATTCTGTCCCCAAAGACCTGTCTCCAGACGGGAGTTCGGAAGCTGTCCCCAAGTTTATACCATTCTGTCCCCAAAGACCTCTCCCCAAATGGGAGTTCGGAAGCTGTCCACAGGTTTATACCATTCTGTCCCCAAATTATACCATTCTGTCCCCAAATTATACCATTCTGTCCCCAAATTATACCATTCTGTCCCCAAATTATACCATTCTGTCCCCAAATTATACCATTCTGTCCCCAAAGACCTCTCCCCAAATGGGAGTTCGGAAGCTGTCCCCAGGTTTATACCATTCTGTCCCCAAATTATACCATTCTGTCCCCAAATTATACCATTCTGTCCCCAAAGACCTGTCCCCAAACGGGAGTTCGGAAGCTGTCCCCAAGTTTATACCATTCTGTCCCCAAAGACCTCTCCCCAAATGGGAGTTCGGAAGCTGTCCACAGGTTTATACCATTCTGTCCCCAGGTTTATACCATTCTGTCCCCAAATTATACCATTCTGTCCCCAAATTATACCATTCTGTCCCCAAAGACCTGTCCCCAAACGGGAGTTCGGAAGCTGTACCCAAGTTTATACCATTCTGTCCCCAAATTATACCATTCTGTCCCCAAGTTTATACCATTCTGTCCCCAAATTATACCATTCTGTCCCCAAAGACCTCTCCCCAAATGGGAGTTCGGAAGCTGTCCACAGGTTTATACCATTCTGTCCCCAAATTATACCATTCTGTCCCCAAATTATACCATTCTGTCCCCAAATTATACCATTCTGTCCCAAAGACCTCTCCCCAAATGGGAGTTCGGAAGCTGTCCACAGGTTTATACCATTCTGTCCCCAAATTATACCATTCTGTCCCCAAATTATACCATTCTGTCCCAAATTATACCATTCTGTCCCCAAAGACCTCTCCCCAAATGGGAGTTCGGAAGCTGTCCACAGGTTTATACCATTCTGTCCCCAAATTATACCATTCTGTCCCCAAATTATACCATTCTGTCCCCAAATTATACCATTCTGTCCCCAAAGACCTCTCCCCAAATGGGAGTTCGGAAGCTGTCCACAGGTTTATACCATTCTGTCCCCAAATTATACCATTCTGTCCCCAAATTATACCATTCTGTCCCCAAATTATACCATTCTGTCCCCAAAGACCTCTCCCCAAATGGGAGTTCGGAAGCTGTCCACAGGTTTATACCATTCTGTCCCCAAATTATACCATTCTGTCCCCAAATTATACCATTCTGTCCCCAAATTATACCATTCTGTCCCCAAATTATACCATTCTGTCCCCAAAGACCTGTCCCCAAACGGGAGTTCGGAAGCTGTACCCAAGTTTATACCATTCTGTCCCCAAATTATACCATTCTGTCCCCAAATTATACCATTCTGTCCCCAAGTTTATACCATTCTGTCCCCAAAGACCTCTCCCCAAATGGGAGTTCGGAAGCTGTCCCCAGGTTTATACCATTCTGTCCCCAAATTATACCATTCTGTCCCCAAATTATACCATTCTGTCCCCAAATTATACCATTCTGTCCCCAAAGACCTCTCCCCAAATGGGAGTTCGGAAGCTGTCCCCAGGTTTATACCATTCTGTCCCCAAATTATACCATTCTGTCCCCAAATTATACCATTCTGTCCCCAAATTATACCATTCTGTCCCCAAATTATACCATTCTGTCCCCAAATTATACCATTCTGTCCCCAAATTATACCATTCTGTCCCCAAATTATACCATTCTGTCCCCAAATTATACCATTCTGTCCCCAAATTATACCATTCTGTCCCCAAATTATACCATTCTGTCCCCAAATTATACCATTCTGTCCCCAAATTATACCATTCTGTCCCCAAATTATACCATTCTGTCCCCAAATTATACCATTCTGTCCCCAAATTATACCATTCTGTCCCCAAATTATACCATTCTGTCCCCAAAGACCTGTCCCCAAACGGGAGTTCGGAAGCTGTCCCCAAGTTTATACCATTCTGTCCCCAAAGACCTCTCCCCAAATGGGAGTTCGGAAGCTGTCCCCAGGTTTATACCATTCTGTCCCCAAATTATACCATTCTGTCCCCAAATTATACCATTCTGTCCCCAAATTATACCATTCTGTCCCCAAAGACCTGTCCCCAAACGGGAGTTCGGAAGCTGTACCCAAGTTTATACCATTCTGTCCCCAAATTATACCATTCTGTCCCCAAGTTTATACCATTCTGTCCCCAAAGACCTCTCCCCAAATGGGAGTTCGGAAGCTGTCCACAGGTTTATACCATTCTGTCCCCAAATTATACCATTCTGTCCCCAAATTATACCATTCTGTCCCCAAATTATACCATTCTGTCCCCAAATTATACCATTCTGTCCCCAAATTATACCATTCTGTCCCCAAATTATACCATTCTGTCCCAAATTATACCATTCTGTCCCCAAATTATACCATTCTGTCCCCAAATTATACCATTCTGTCCCCAAATTATACCATTCTGTCCCCAAATTATACCATTCTGTCCCCAAATTATACCATTCTGTCCCCAAATTATACCATTCTGTCCCCAAATTATACCATTCTGTCCCCAAAGACCTCTCCCCAAATGGGAGTTCGGAAGCTGTCCCCAGGTTTATACCATTCTGTCCCCAAATTATACCATTCTGTCCCCAAATTATACCATTCTGTCCCCAAATTATACCATTCTGTCCCCAAATTATACCATTCTGTCCCCAAATTATACCATTCTGTCCCCAAAGACCTCTCCCCAAATGGGAGTTCGGAAGCTGTCCCCAGGTTTATACCATTCTGTCCCCAGGTTTATACCATTCTGTCCCCAAATTATACCATTCTGTCCCCAAAGACCTCTCCCCAAATGGGAGTTCGGAAGCTGTCCCCAGGTTTATACCACTCTGTCCCCAAGTCTATACCATTCTGTCCCCAAAGACCTGTCCCCAAACGGGAGTTCGGAAGCTGTCCCCAAGTTTATACCATTCTGTCCCCAAATTATACCATTCTGTCCCCAAATTATACCATTCTGTCCCCAAAGACCTCTCCCCAAATGGGAGTTCGGAAGCTGTCCCCAAGTTTATACCATTCTGTCCCCAAATTATACCATTCTGTCCCCAAATTATACCATTCTGTCCCCAAATTATACCATTCTGTCCCCAAATTATACCATTCTGTCCCCAAGTCTATACCATTCTGTCCCCAAATTATACCATTCTGTCCCCAAGTTTATACCATTCTGTCCCCAAAGACCTCTCCCCAAATGGGAGTTCGGAAGCTGTCCACAGGTTTATACCATTCTGTCCCCAAATATACCATTCTGTCCCCAAATTATACCATTCTGTCCCCAAATATACCATTCTGTCCCCAAATTATACCATTCTGTCCCAAATTATACCATTCTGTCCCCAAATTATACCATTCTGTCCCCAAATATACCATTCTGTCCCCAAGTTTATACCATTCTGTCCCAAAGACCTCTCCCCAAATGGGAGTTCGGAAGCTGTCCACAGGTTTATACCATTCTGTCCCCAAATTATACCATTCTGTCCCCAAATTATACCATTCTGTCCCCAATTATACCATTCTGTCCCCAAATTATACCATTCTGTCCAAATTATACCATTCTGTCCCAAATTATACCATTCTGTCCCCAAATTATACCATTCTGTCCCCAAATTATACCATTCTGTCCCAAATTATACCATTCTGTCCCAAATTATACCATTCTGTCCCCAAGTTTATACCATTCTGTCCCCAAAGACCTCTCCCCAAATGGGAGTTCGGAAGCTGTCCACAGGTTTATACCATTCTGTCCCCAAATTATACCATTCTGTCCCCAAATTATACCACTCTGTCCCCAAATTATACCATTCTGTCCCCAAATTATACCATTCTGTCCCCAAATTATACCATTCTGTCCCCAAATTATACCATTCTGTCCCCAAAGACCTCTCCCCAAATGGGAGTTCGGAAGCTGTCCACAGGTTTATACCATTCTGTCCCCAAATTATACCATTCTGTCCCCAAAGACCTGTCTCCAAACGGGAGTTCGGAAGCTGTCCCCAAGTTTATACCATTCTGTCCCCAAAGACCTCTCCCCAAATGGGAGTTCGGAAGCTGTCCACAGGTTTATACCATTCTGTCCCCAAATTATACCATTCTGTCCCCAAATTATACCATTCTGTCCCCAAAGACCTGTCTCCAAACGGGAGTTCGGAAGCTGTCCCCAAGTTTATACCATTCTGTCCCCAAAGACCTCTCCCCAAATGGGAGTTCGGAAGCTGTCCACAGGTTTATACCATTCTGTCCCCAAATTATACCATTCTGTCCCCAAAGACCTGTCCCCAAACGGGAGTTCGGAAGCTGTCCCCAAGTTTATACCATTCTGTCCCCAAAGACCTCTCCCCAAATGGGAGTTCGGAAGCTGTCCACAGGTTTATACCATTCTGTCCCCAAATTATACCATTCTGTCCCCAAATTATACCATTCTGTCCCCAAAGACCTGTCTCCAAACGGGAGTTCGGAAGCTGTCCCAAGTTTATACCATTCTGTCCCAAAGACCTCTCCCCAAATGGGAGTTCGGAAGCTGTCCACAGGTTTATACCATTCTGTCCCCAAATTATACCATTCTGTCCCCAAAGACCTGTCCCCAAACGGGAGTTCGGAAGCTGTCCCCAAGTTTATACCATTCTGTCCCCAAAGACCTCTCCCCAAATGGGAGTTCGGAAGCTGTCCACAGGTTTATACCATTCTGTCCCCAATTATACCATTCTGTCCCCAAATTATACCATTCTGTCCCCAAAGACCTCTCCCCAAATGGGAGTTCGGAAGCTGTCCACAGGTTTATACCATTCTGTCCCCAGGTTTATACCATTCTGTCCCCAAATTATACCATTCTGTCCCCAAAGACCTCTCCCCAAATGGGAGTTCGGAAGCTGTCCACAGGTTTATACCATTCTGTCCCCAAATTATACCATTCTGTCCCCAAAGACCTGTCTCCAAACGGGAGTTCGGAAGCTGTCCCCAAGTCTATACCATTCTGTCCCCAGGTTTATACCATTCTGTCCCCAAATTATACCATTCTGTCCCCAAAGACCTCTCCCCAAATGGGAGTTCGGAAGCTGTCCACAGGTTTATACCATTCTGTCCCCAAATTATACCATTCTGTCCCCAAAGACCTGTCTCCAAATGGGAGTTCGGAAGCTGTCCCCAAAATATAGCCAATATGTCCCCAAATACAAAAATTAGTCTGAGGGCATATTTTAGGATGGTAGTTCACCTGCGGTCGCTCCGGCCTAAAAATTTCGAATTCGAAGTATGCGCAATAAGCAAAATTTCAAAATTTTTTGGAAAATATCCGATATAGGGGTAGTTGAGGTCGCTGATTTCGAAAATTATATCCATTTTTCATAATTACCTCTTTTTTTCTTAAGTAGTACTGTAAAGTAGTAATTTTTTGACTTTTTTCAATGCATAGTTGATTTATTGAGTACTTCCGCAGTTAGCAAAAAACCCAAAGCTCTCTTAACTTTTTTGTAATCAAATTTTCCGGGTCCATCGAAACTACACAACTATAATATATGTTTATTAACTTGAATGGTTCGCAAGTCAGAACATACCATTCTTGTGTTTACACATCACAAAACATGTAATTACAGCCCGCGTCTGTCAATTACTTCTTTTTTTTGTCGCAAATTAAATCTTAGAGTAATTGTGTCCAAACTTTACTTGCTTGTTTCATTTTTCGAGCATCTAAATGCGGCTCTAGTATTGTATTGTATGTACCTTTTTCAACATCTGGCCATGGGATGTTCTTTGGCCGAGTTTCAGATGACCCAAGTTTGGGAAGCGCATAATATTGTCTTCGCCTTCTTCGAAGTGGTCGTCATTGTGATGGCAATGGCTGTGCACATGTTGTTTGTGGTTGCGATAAAGAGGACAGTGTTGTTGAATCGGGTGACAAAAGTCTTAACGCTACACCAAGGCGTCGGCATGATGGGCTATATGCCAACAAGGTAGGGCAATGTTTGCGGGCTTCAATGGCTAGTGCAATTACTTTTGCATCGCGCTTTTACGGCGTGGAAACGAAATGTCCGAAAAGTTTCTTCGTCTACTGTACCGACAACAACGGAAAAAATAATGGTGACATTCTACATGCTTAGTAATAATTATTTTACTGTTCGCAACGACAGAAAAAAATTTTTTGACACTTTGTTTCACACGCCGTAAAACGCGCGTTTCAAAAAGTTATGGCTCTTTAAACGCTTTTAGTGATTTCTGATCACTTGGCCGCACTTTTTCCTACTTGGCCAAGCTTTTTTGCTTGAGAGTAGATTCTCCAGGAATCGTTGGGAATACTTCTCACACATTTGAACAAATTCGCCAAATTCGGAATAAAAGCTTCCGAAATTGTTGTCTTTCGGCCTATGACATAATTGAAACTCTTTCTCATTAAGTGGTTAACTAATTACGGCAAAATATTAGAGGGCCATAACCTCTATTTTTAAATTGCGCTTTTTACGGCGAAATGTCAAAAAAGTTTTTTTATGTCCTGCAGCGAAAACGAAGGCGGCAGGATTGCAAACAGTAAAATTATTACTATCAAATATAATATGTAGAATGCCACCATTATTTTTCTCGTTGTTATTGGTATTATAGACGAAAAAACTTTTTTTGGCATTTCGTTTCAAACGTCGTACAAAGCGCCATTCGAAAGAAGCTGCACTAGCCATTTAAGCAGTGACGCTCGATTAGACGTTAGACTCCTTTCAGAATAGTCATCCTCTACTATCGCCTCACCAACCCCGCGACGCTTGATTTGCCTCCAATGAAGGCGTTAAGTCTTGTACATGACATATCACTCCAATCCCATTATGCCACTGTATTTGTGAACGTTCTGGCCATCTCAATGTACAGCCGCTGGTCGAGCCTGGGCGAGGGCTTCAAGTCGTTGCTGTTCCTGGCGTCAATCATGTCGCTGTCCTGGATCCTGCCTTATCTTGCCATTGAAATGGGTATATGTAAGCAAAGAATGTAAACTTAGTATTAAATTTATTTTTAGATTTTGAGATTTATGCCTTTTATCAGCCGGTATTGATATGGAGTATATTCACGCTAAAGTACCACCTGAATTTAAGCGCTGCGGAGTATCAAGTCAAATTCTTGGGAAACCTAAAGAGCAAGGAACAGGTGGGACTTTAGTACTAATCGTGACTTCCGCGACATGCACTGTGAGAAAACAAAAGTTCACTCTGCACTGTGCAATCTCTTGCTTTTTGCACCGTGCAATAGGCTTTTTTCGGATGTCGCTTGCACCCTGATCTTTTTTGCACAGTGCATGCGCCAAAAATTACGTCAGCGACTTTAATACACAAAATGTCCTGATAATTTGCACGATGCGGTTTTTGCGTGTCGCTGCGAAAATCGCAAAAAAAATGCTTTGCACAGAGAGGTTTTTCGGACCACAGATAGCTGTGAAAAAAATTAACCTTACACCGCACGACAACCCAAAATAGAAGAAAAATGTCTTCCGCCCACTTTTGAGTTTCGTCCAAACGAAATGTCACAATTGACAAAAAAAAATAAAATAATTCCGAGAAAAATATTTTTCCCTCAAAAAACGCCACGAAAAATTCATTTGCGACATTTCGTTTGATTTCAATCGATACAAAGTGGGCGATTGCCGAAAAGGGGCGGGAGACTCCCTGGGTTACCGTGCCCCGCTCTTACCCCTTTTCATTTTTTGCCGACTTCTGGCTGAAGGGGGGGGGGATGTTTTGGGTCGCAATCAAAAATGATGTTTTGGGTCGCAATCAAAGGGTTCCCGTGCAATTTCCTGTTTTTTGCACCGTGCAATAGACTCTTTTCGGCCGTCCAGTTTTCTTGCACAGTGCAAACACCAAAATATCCCTCCAGCGACTGTCCAGATGGACTACGTATATTGAATTCAGTCTTCAGGCCAGTGTAAACATACGCAGCATCCGATTACTCTCAAAGATCACGGTCTTCACGTCGGTCCGTCTGGCCGTTTCGCTGGTCACAATGTTTTTGGCTCTTCGCGTGCTACCAGAGCGGTAAGTATTCTGAACATCCATTCTGCTAATTACAAATGTGTGCATATGACATTAGCGACCATAAGATTTTTTTTTCAGATGTCTCTATCGTGCTGCTTTAATTACAGCCCAAGTACATGACGTCCTCTTCGAACTGGTCGAGTTTATAATTCCAGTGTACTTGTTCAACACGGAACAACAACTGCGTGATGTTTTACGGTAGGCATGAGGGCGAGGGGCTGTTGTAAACAGCATGAACCTACAGTTAGGACATGTTTATACAACGTTGGACAGGTGTTCACGCGCAATTACATTAGGAATTACTTTTGTGTTCGCCGAAGAAAACTTTTTTGATTAGGGAAAGAATAGCTTATGGTGATGACGTCTGTCGGGAAGTTCAAAGACTAATAGCAATATGATTATTCTAAAAATGACGAAATTCTTACAAAGGAGTAGACATGGCCCGCAGATATCAAGTCGCCCGGCAGATCTAACATAACTAAGATAGGATGAAAAAAATAGTTAGAAAAGTGCTGTAAACCTTTTGAAAATGATCGTATATAGTTGTGTATGATTCCTCTGCCTGTATGATGGGTTTCGACACTCTATTTTTGTTTGCTACCCCAATTTTCCCTTCTTAACTCAAAATTTTATTTATTACGGGCCGATTCCGGGCCGTGCGGTTTCAAATTTGATCTGGCCCGGCCCGGCCCATATAGTCGGCGCAAGAATTGGTGAGACTTTTTTTCACTGTGCATTTTATTCGTTTACACTGTGCGTTTTTTTCTTTCCGCACAGTGCAGAGTTTTGTCGCTTTTCCCAACGTCTTGTGTTTTGCACGGTGCAACGAACGGAGCAAAGGCGACGCCAAGAACCTTTATCGCAGAGTAGTGAAGTCGCTGCGACATAAGCATTCCCCACAAATTGATCAGCGACAAAGGTTATCGAAACAAAACACTGCCCCGCGGCAGACATGGCTCTTGGGATGAGCCGCTTCAGACATTCTTGGACTCGAAATGCACCATTTTTAGTCGCCCGGCAGATCTAACATAACTAAGATAGGATGAAAAAGATAGTTAAAAAAGTGCTGTAAACCTTTTGAAAACGATTGTAGATGGTCGTGTATGATTTCTCTGTCTGTATGATGGGTTTCGACACTCTATTTTTGTTTGCTACCCCAATTTTCGCTTCCAGACACTGAATTTTAGTCATTACGGGCCGATTCCGGCCCCGGGCCGTTTCAAATTTGCGTTGGCCCGGCCCGGGAGCCATGTCTACTCTCAGAGAAATCAAAAATTGTTTTAAATTTACGGAAATTGCCGGGTCGGGAGCCATGTCTTCAAGGGTGGTCACTTGAAGACTTGCTTTTTCGATTCGACGTGCAACTCATCTTGTTACAAGTTGTTAAAACGAAAGAAAACATTTAATTTTCAACTGCTTTTAGGAGCCGAGACAACGACGCAACAACCACTGTCAATGCCCTCGGCAACACTTTGGTCATGCGCAACGGCGCTGACGACTATTTCCAACAACTTGAAGCGCAATGGACGAGAAAGCGAACGTTTTCAGTCTTCAAACAGTCGATCCGGCCATGCAGACTGATCCCATCGAAGCGGACGGCGAAGAAGGCGCTTAATAACGATTGGTTTTGATTTCAGCCATGATTTGGCCTGCAATGTCATAATACACGATGGATGCCTTTATTGATCGCATTATTACTCCTTCTATGATGCCTTTATTACATTTTTGGTACGAGAATGTCACTGATGACTAGCCTTATGGTTTGGGGGTGGTACCGACGCCGGGGATGGTGCCGTTCTGGATCAGCAGGGTGATCTTTTGTCCGGCGGGGGTCTGGAGGAGATCGGCCAATTCGGGGAAGACCTGCTTGAGGTTGTCCTTGACTTCGGGCTTGATTTCTTGGAGGATCTTCTGGAGTTTTTGCAGGGACTCCTTGGTGACGCCACCGATCTGAAAGCAGCATTTTTTAGGGCCATTCAAACGAATCAACGGACCCCTTCGGAAGTACCCCAAGTGCAACGCTCAGATTTTTTTTTCAATTTTGCACACACATCAGGCATAAGATCCTTGCGGCCGAGAGAGTACGCGAAACGCGGAGTGCGGTGTTTTCATAGCTTACAAGGGACGTACCACAAGTACGACGCTCAGATTTTCTTTAAATTTTGCACACACTTCAGGCATAGGCCACATATCAATTCCTGAAAATTTTATATTGCGCTTTGCGGGCGCAGCCGGGATAATCAACGATCCTTGCAACCGAGAGAGGACGAAAAACGCGGAGAGCGGTCAGAGAAAAAAAACCTTTTTTGACATAACTTTGTTAGTTTTGAGCGGAAAGAATTAATTTCATGTGTAGACATTACTATCAATAATAGAAATAGGCTTGAAACTTGTCGTACCAAAATTCGCAAAAAGTGTTGAATTTTCGCCAACTTTCGATCCAAAAATCAACGTTCTAAAAGAGCAAGTCAGGCATAAGCCACATATTGATTCCTGAAAATTTTAGCACGTGCTTTGCAGGGGCAGCCGAGATAATCAACGATCCTTGCGGCCAGAGAGAAAAACGCTTTTTTACCATATCTTTTCCAGAAGATTATTTTTTTGTGGAAACATTACCATATATGGTAGAAATAGGCATAAAGATTTTTATACCAAAATTTGCAAAAAAATGTCACATTTTCGCCAGCTTTAGATCTAAAAATCAACGTTTCAAAAGAATACGCAAATGCGGAGAGCGGTCCGAGAGAGAGCCCATTTTTTGGTCATATCTTTGATAGTTCCGTGTGGAAACAAATGATTTTTTTGTGGAAACACTGCCGCAGGAGAAATAGGCGTCACATTTTTTTCAACTTTCGGCCTAATAACTCCTTTTTTGGTACAGAAGTTGATTCTACAGAGGTTTAGAGCCCACACCTACCTGAGCAAAGAATTCAAGGGATTCTGGCGAGAGCTTGGCCTTCTTTTGTTGGAAGATCTCCTTCAGCTTCTGTCCAACCTTCTGCAAGATCTCGAGGATCTTGGGGCTCTTCTCTTGCAACAACTCCTTGATTTTTGATGGATCAGTGATTTGAGGGAGCTGCAGGATGACACTCTTCAAACCGTCGACCTCCTTCAGTTGAACTTGGCTCAACAAGTTTTGCAGAGGCTTGGGGAGGGCTCCTGAAAATTATTTAATTTTGTAGGTGGCTAAAATACGTATTCTTCTTTCCATTGTTCAATAAATTACATAAAAAACAAATTTGAGACCGGCGTATTAGTATAACGCCTTCAATTATTAATTACTCCGTTCGCAAGGTCGCTGAAGAGATTTTTGGAGTTTGCACTGTGCAAAAAAGGTCAGGGTGCAAGCGACAGCCGAAAAAAGCCTATTGCACGGTGCAAAAGGCAGGAAATTGCACAGTGCAAAGTAAACTTTTGTTTTCTCACAGTGCATATCGCAGAAATCTCTTCAGCGACTTTGCGAACGGACTAGTAGTAAAATTTTCATAGAATGCGTGGAAATTTTGTCGCTTTCCACACTGTGCACAAAAAACCCTCCATTTTGCACCGTGCATTTGACTTTTTTTTGGTTCTTGCATATCGCTGCGACATAAGCAAGTTTCAAGACGTCGCTGTGTCGGCGCCCGGAATTTGCACAGTGCAAAAGGAGGTTTGCACTGTGCGAAAAGAGTGAAATTAACTGTGCGGTTGCGACAAGCGTGGGAAAGGTGCAAATGCACTGTGCAATCAATGCGATAAATGTCCATGCACGTTGTGCAAATATCAGTCTGTCGGGAAAATAATGTGGATTTGTCGCAGCAAATTTTTGCGCCTCGCCGTTGTCGCGCATCAAATTCCCAAGCGTCGCGAAGCGATGGCGCGCGATTTAAAGGTGCGACAAATCCACATTATTTCCCCGACATGCTGATACCACTCGGGCGATAAAATCCGTAGAATTTTATCGCTGTTGTCGCGCGCGAGAATTGGAGTGAGGTAGCGGAAAAGTGCATGTCGCTTGGGTAAAAACGAAAAATCGCCGCGACGGTCGCGAAAATTTGAGAAAAATGCACTGTGCAAAATTGTCGGGACTTTATGGCCCGAGTAGTACTACTCGCGCCATAAATTCCGTAGAATTTTATCGCTGTTGTCGCGCGGGTGCGGTCGTGGAAAAGTGCATGTCGCTTGGGTAAAAACGAAAAATCGCCGCGACGGCGGCTAAAAATAAAAAAAATGCACAGTGCAAAATCCTACGGACTTTATGTCGCGTGTAGTACTAATATATTACCTTGCACTTGAGGGGCGAGCACGTTCAACAAGGTCGGATTTGCATTGCCTTGCACGAATTTGGGTCTTGGGCTGGTGGGACCTTCGGGATGGGCCTCAAGCGCCACAACCACTAACGCCGCCAACACAATGAAACGAAGAGAAGACATTTCCAACCGAAATATGATGCATTTACATCAATCCTCGCCCCTTTTATAATCGCATTGGACAATTGACAAAACGGTTGATCAAATAAAAAAAAAGACTTGTTAACGTCAAGGAAACGACATGTAGACAATCGACCAGAGCTTGTTGACTCAGCGGTTATGTAGTTTCATTTTGTCGGAAGCGTCCGGGCAAACCGAGTTCAGGTCAGATTTCGTCAGACTTGAGGAGCTGGAAGTGAGTCAATCAGCGATGTATACGCAGCTGTACATACGATTTAAGAAGGCAAAAGCTGAACATGAAATTCAAAATCATAGCAAATTTGTAGGCTTAAGTTGCTTTTTCAGAACTGCATTGCACGTCAAATCGAAAAGGAAGGCAGAAGAAAGTCTTCAAGTTGGCGATTCGTCTTTGACACTTCGCAACACGTGCGAAAAATTATTTTCCTAGCTGCCGCCTTTATCTTTATTTATGTTTATAGCCAGTATTTGATGGGAAACCGCAAAATAACTTCCAAAACATAATAAAATAATTTTTTCCAACAATTTGCGATAACTTTCAACAAATTCTAACACGAAATGGCAAATTTAGATACCCAAAAAACATTGAAGAAAATTAATTTTTTGGGTATCTAAAGTCGCCATTTCTTGTTAGAATTTGTTGAAAAGTATCGCAAATTGTTGGAAAAAATTATTTTATTATGGTTTAGCAGTTATTTCACCGTTTCCCGACGGCGACGAGTAAAATTTACGGTGCGACCACGCCCAGTATGAAATGAATTGTGTTGAAAAGGCTGAAGCTGCACAGTGCGTGTTCATTTGCACTGTACTGATTCTTTGTCTTGCAAAGCGACATTGCACCGTGCGAAAACATGTCACAACTTTTTGGCCCGTCTAGTAGAAACGTTGCATTTTGGCGTAAGTGCACAGCGGGTTTGCGGGATATTGAAAGTTTATTCATTGTAGACAAGTTTTCGTTGTACTACTCGGCGCAAAAAGTCCTGAGAATTTGCACTGTGCGGTTTTTCAGAATTTGCACTGTGCGGTTCGAAAATCGCGAAAAAACGCTTCGCACAGTGCATTTTGACCCAGAAACACCATTTTGCACGGTGCATTCTGCATTTTTTGCCTTAGGTCGCGCGCGATTCCCAATTTTCTCATCAACAAATCAATTTTTTTCGGTGTGCGACATAATTTGGGAGTGCGATAAATTCTCAGGACTTTTTGCGCCGAGCAGTACGTGGTTTGTTATGGAGAGGTTCCACTCAATTCAATTTCATAAATTTTTCAATTTTTATTTTATTCTCTTCAAATTTACAATTTCGCCTTATTTTTTACGTATTCAGTCTTTTCCAGCGCCTGCAAGATGTCGCTCTCCATTTTTTTGGGCTCAAATTTTGGTCCATAAACATCGACAATATCTCCTTGTCGGTTGATCAAAAATTTTGTGAAATTCCATTTCACATCTTGCAAGTTGACCTTTTCTTTCAAAAACTTCCACAACGGATGAGCATTAGGTCCGTTAACATCAATTTTTTCGTAGAAATCGGGGTTGAAATTGTATTTGTAGCTGACATTGTGTTTGACTTTGATTGCCGGCAATGGCTCCTGTAAATCAACATAAAAATGGATATTTGTTATTACTTGGAATAAATTAAAATTAAGTCTACCTGATTTTTGAACTGATTACAAGGAAATACGGCGATATCCAGCCCTCGGTTTTTGTATTTCCGATTCAGCTCGCTGAGTTGTTCGTAGTTTGGCTTGGTCAGCCCGCATTCAGATGCCACATTGACCACGATCAACACTTTTCCACTGAAGTAAAAGTTTTTTTTTTGATAACCTTGCAGCGCTTTTTTCGGCTTGGGGAACAAAATGTCAAAAAACAAAGCCGTGAAAATTGTAAGTAGTAAAATAATTGTTATCAGTCTGTAACAAAAGGGCAAAACAGCTACATTTGAATTGCGCGTTTTACGGCGTGTGAAACGAAATGTCAAAAAACTTTTTTTATGTCCTGCAGCGAAAACAAAGGTGGCAGAGTTGCAAACAGTAAAATAACTATTAGTAAAGATGTTGATTGTCACCATTATTTTTTTTCCGTTGCTATTGATACAATAGACAAAGGAACTTTTCGAAAATTTCGTTTCCACGCCCTGAAAAGTGCGATTCAAAAATAGTTGTACTGTTCCTTTAAAGGGCCAAAACAGCTTGTTTTGAATTGCGCTGTGCACGACGTGTGAAACAAAATGTCAACAAAATTTTTTTACTCATCTTTGCCTACACATGCCCTTAAAGGGCTAAAACAGCTTCTTTTGAATTGCGCGTTCTACGGCGTGTGAAACGAAATGTCAAAAAACTTTTTTTTATGTCCTGCAGCAAAAACAACGGCGGCAGAGATGCAAACAGTAAAATAATTATTAGTAGACATGTAGAATGTCACCATTATTTTTCTTCCGGTATTATTGGTACTGCAGACAAAGTAACTTTTTGGACATTTCGTTTCACACGCCGTAAAACGCGAAATTCAAAAGTCGTTGTTCTCTCCCTTTAAACCTCGCAGAATAAAGCCTTTATGCCATGGACAAGCGATCGCGAGAAGTGTTTTTGAGTGAAATTCAAACACCGTATAACAAAACCTGTGTATAACAAATAGATAATTTCTCATTGAACACCAGTCTGACTTTACCGGCTTTTCCTCTTTTCAAAAGCAAACTCACATGTATTTAGTGAACTCAACTTTCTGCCCAATCGTATCTTCTGCGGAGAAGTTGTAAATGCTCATTTCGAATCTGATTTACGTAGAAATATTTTACAAATCGCACTTATTCCAAATTTACAAGATTGAAGCACTAAAAAAACAAGCAACTCTCCAAGCGGTTAAATGAATCGAAGCGGATCAAAAGAACAGCAAGTCACAAAAACTGTAGTCTTCTTGTTTGTCGCCAAAAGAAAACATAATTTACAATTGGAAACTAGTCAGCGCAAGAATTCGTGAGACTTTTTTGCACTGTGCAAGTTGTTCGTTTGCACTGTGCTTTTCTCTCCTTCTGCACAGTGCAGAGTTTTGTCGCTTCTCCCAACGTCTTGTGTTTTGCACGGTGCAACGAACGGAGCAAAGGCGGCCAAGAATCTTTATCGCAGAGAAGTGAAGTCGCTCCGACGTAAGCATTTCCATTCAGCGACAAACGATATCGCAGCAAATTTTGTCGCTGAGACAACCCCTTCGTTGTCGCCATTTCTTTGAATTGGGGATACACAGTGCAAATGCGCTTTCTTCTCACGTCCAGCGATTCTTCTTTTGCGACACTACCATCCGGAAAGTTGCCGGAGTGATTTTTGATGTTTGCACTGTGCGGAAAACGTCAGGGTGCGAGCAACAGCCGAAGAAAGCCTATTGCACGGTGCAAAAGGCAAGAAATTGCACAGCACGTCAAATCGAAAAATGAAGACAGAGGGAACTCTTCAAGTTGGCGATTCGTCCTTAACACGTGCCAAAAATTATTTTCCTAGCTGCCGCCTTTTTTCTTGACTCACGTTTATTGCCATTATTTGACGGAAAACGGCGAAATAACTGCCAAAACATAATAAAATAATTTTTTCCAACAATTTGCGATACTTTTCAACGAATTCTAACAAGAAATGACAAATTTAGATTACTTTTCTTCGATGTTGCCAAAAAATTACTTTTCTTCGATGTTGCGAAGTGTCAAAGACGAATCGCCCACTTAAAGACTTTCCTTTTCGATTTGACGTGCACAGTGCAAAGTGAACTTTTGTTTCCGCACGGTGCATGTGGCGGAAATCACTCCAGCGACTTTACGGACGGACTAGCGCTTGCACAGTGCAGAACAGAAAAAATAAATGCCCGCACAGTGCAAAAAGTCCCACGAATTCTTGCGCCGACTAGGAAACGCCTTTGATCGCATCTTTATTGGCGGTATTGGTTGTCGTAATAAATTATTTTATATGTTGTTAAGAAACAGATGGGATTCTGTTTTGTAGGAAGCAATATTTGGAATGTGCAATTAATTTTTGTAGGAAAAAAAAATATCGGTGATCTATGAAAATGACGACTCTTCAGTTCTTCAAGTCAAATGGCTTCCTCTTGGAGATATCTGAAATTAAATAGCGGAATTAAGATTAATGTGGGTTTTATGAAGCCTTGAAGCTAATCTTTAAAAACGGACTTTTCTTGAAAGGTACAGTAGAGCTACTTCTGAATCACGTTTTTTACGGCGTGTAAAACGAAATGTCAAAGAAGCTTTTTTATGTCCCGTAGCGAAAACAAAGGCGGCAAAAGTACAAACAGTAAAATAATTATTAGTAAGAATGTAGACTGTCACCATTATTTTTTTCTGTTGTTATTGGTACAGTAGACGAAGAAACTTTTTGGACATTTCGTTTCACGCGCCGTAAAACGCGCAATTCAAAAGTCGTTGTTCTGGCCCTTTAAACCTCGTAGAACAAAGCCGTTATGCCATGGACAAGCGATCGCAAGAAGTGTTTTTGGGTGAAATTCAAACAAAACAAAACCTCTCTATAGCAAATAGATAATTTCGTTCGCCGTAAAAAGCGCAATTCAAAAGGAGTTGAACTGGCACTTTAAAGAAGGGATATCTTAAAACCTTTTCGCTGTACTAGAGAGGTTCGTTGTAAGGTTTATTGTGGCGTAAAATTGACTTCTGGCACTTCTCATATTGCTCGAAATTGAGATTTTTTATTGTTCAAAAGTTTCGTTGTAAAAATGTTCCACTGTTTTTCAATAAAAAAATTTTTGAGACTTACCCTGTATTTTCTTGAACTCTTCTGGAGCTGCTCTTAAAAGGGAATTCTTTTCCTTAAGACTCAATTTTCTATATTCATCGATGGATTCGTTGATCTCTTTCCTCGAGGGCTTCAAAAATGCAGCTTTAAGCAACTGAAATTGAATCAATAAAAGACGTTTTTCCGAACTATTTTAACAATATTTTCATACTAGTCCATCCGGAAAGTCGATGCAGTGATTTTCGCGACATGCACTGTGCAAAAGAGGTCAGGGTGCGAGCGAGTACTACTCCATCGGTAAAGTCGCTGGAGTTATTGTACTAGTCTGTCCGTAAATTCGCTGAAGTGATTTCCGCGACATGCACTGTGCAATAACAAAAGTACCCTTCGCACTGTGCAATTTATTGCTTTTTGCACCGTGCAATAGGCTTTTTTCTGTTGTCGCTTGTACCCTGACGTTTTCCGCACAGTGCAAACATCAAAAATCACTCCAGCGACTCTCCGGATGGACTGGTAAACTGCATCGATTTTTTTTCTCGTTCGCTCAGTGCATTTGCACCTTTCTCACGCTTGTCGCAACCGCCCAATGAATTTCAATCTTTTTGCACAGTGCAAACCTCCAAAAACAGCTTTTTGCACTGTTCAAATGCAGCCGCCGACGCAGCGACGTAGTTGGAAAGAGCTTGCGTCGCCGCGATATTCCGATTGCACAGTGCAAAACCTAAAAAAGGCAAAATGCACAGTGCAAAAACCAAAAAAGGTGAAATGCACGGTGCAAAACGGTGTTTTTTTTGTGCACAGTGCGGAACGCGGCAAACTCATGCGCTTTATGAAAATATTTACTCATAACATCAAAAAAGGGAAATTTGAAACCTACTGTAATCAAAAATCTCGACATTCCTTTGCTCAGTTTCAAGTCCTCGAACGTTTCGCCGTTCAACATCAAGTATTTATTCATCGTTTCCGGCCGTTGGAATTCAACGATATCGTTCGAGTCGACATCCAAGTTCTCGTAGATTTTCTTGGACTGATGGATTTTTCGGAGCTTTTCTAAATTTCGCATAGATTCCATTTGATATACTAGTCGGTCCGGAAAAGTCGCTAGAGTGATTTTAGGAGTTTGCACTGCGCAAAGAAGTTAGGGTGCGAGCGACAGCCAGAAAAAATCCTATTGCACGGTGCAAGAAGCAAGAAATTGCACAGTGCAAAGTGAACTTTTGTTTTCGCACAGTGCATGTCGCGGAAATCACTGCAGCGACTTCGGACGGGCAACAAACAACTGGTGGCCTACGTTCGTAAGTGGGCATCAGAATCTCCACAAACTTGTCTCCTTTGTGCTTGAGCTCGTATTCACTGGTTTCAATGGTTGCGATCGCAAAAGAAACAATAAAAGTGCCGGCCCACAGGAAGTTTATAAGGCTCATTTTGGCCTGAAATTCGGTAAAACAGGAGTATCGCGACATATCACCTTAAACGAGGGGATAAATTAGGGGCATAGCCGCTAATAAAATCCAATAGATGAAAAACAGGTCGTGGAAAAAGATGCCTTTGTCGGAATCTTTGTCGTTCTATGGAAAAAATTAGGAAAGTTGTGAGTCACAAACAGAAAACCGCCACTTAAACTTAAAAAAATCATAGTAAACTCTTTTTTTCCGGCCATTTAGAGCCTAAAATCTTTCTGCAAAACGCTCTTTACGGCGTGGGAAATGAAACATCTAAAAAATTCTTTTTGTACTGTACCGACTACGACAAAAAATATATAGTAAGATTCTATATACATGTGTACTAATCGTGTACTAATGTGTACTATACAATTTGCAATTCTACCGCCTTCTTTTTCGCGGTAGGACATAAGAAAAGGTTTTTGACATTTCGTTTCCGCAACCTTTCATTTATGGCAAGTTTCATCTGGGGCAGATCGGCTATTTGCCTATGAAGCCTGACAATAGCCAGCCAAAAGATTAGAACGGGTGTTAAGCATCTAACTGACAGATAAATTTTGATAAATTGCTAGCCGAAAACCTGGATTGGCTAGTGTCAGAATGATTCTAAACCTCAAAAAATTGCTAGCCAAACAGTTGGAATGGGTGTTAAGCATCTAACTGACTGCTAAAATTTTTTGGCTAGCAACTTTTGGAGATTTAGAATCATTCTGGCGCTTTGGCTATCCAATCCAGTTTTTTGGCTAGCGTTTTAAAAATGTTTTTCTGTCAGGTAGATTCTTAACGCCCGTTCTAATTTTTTGGCTAGCTATTTTAGGCTTCATAGGCAAATAGCCGAATTCCCCCAAATGAAATGTGCCCCAGGGTAGCGTTCGTTTTCCACTCTGTTAAAAGCGCGATTCTTTAGTAAACATGTAGAACGTCACCATTATTTTTTCCCGTTGTTATTGGTACAGTAGACGAAGAAACTTTTTGGGCATTTCGTTTCCACGCCGTAAAAAACGCGATTCGAAAGTAGCTGAACTGGCCCTTTAAATACAATCGTTCAAGTTTCTAAGAGTGCAACAAGGCTTGTCGAAAAAATCAACTCCCGCTTTCTCTCCGAAAAACCACACACATGAGTTCAAAAACCCACAACTACATTCTGTCGCCATTCCTTGTCAAAATATCCCCCCATAGCCGACCATCTTTTTCGTAAATCATTTTCGGATCGGACTGGTTTGTGTTCATGGTCATTTCCGCTGATTAGAAAAGGATCATTCACAGCTTTTTACGCGATTTCTAATCCGCGAAAACGCAAGCCCCGTATGTTGCTTTCGGCGGAAATGACCGGCTAATTGGTTGGTTTTAATTTCGTATTACGTCTGGAATTTCGGAAATTACATGACGAGCAAGCGAGCTACCAGCAAGAGGAACAGACAGATAACCCATTTCCACTAAGAACGCGTCGTTTTGAAGCGATTGGTCATCGGTTTTACTTGATGACCAAAAATTAGAGGAACTAAAGTAACAAAATCTTTGAAACTAAATGTTTTTTTACAAAATATGAAACTAAAGTTACTATTAAAAAAATTTATAAGACATTTTACTTGCATTTTCAATCATTACTTTCCTCAATTTTTCTTAAATCCTGTGAAATCCGTCAAAATCCCGTGAAGAGTGACACTTGACCCAAAATGAGCCAAACACTTGACGCAAAAACGAATTTCTCAAAAAAATTTCCATTTTCGCTCGGGTTGGTGTTTTGGATTGAATTTCGCTCCACTCCACTGAAAACAATTGTTTATAATGGTAAGTATTGATTTCACATACCTTTTCTGACTGGATTTTATCAAATTATATTACACTTGACATTAAAATCCATCTAAATTAATTAAATTATTTTCAGCTGGTCTTGGTCATCGGAGACTTTCATATTCCACACAGAGTAGCACAACTGCCTGCCAAATTTAGAAAACTGCTTGTTCCGAACAAAATGCAACATGTCTTGGCTACCGGAAACTTATGTACCAGAGCTACGATGGATTATTTGAAATCCTTGGCGAGTGATGTTCATGTGGTCCGTGGAGACTTTGACGATTGTTTAGCCTTCCCAAATGACAAGATTATTACTTTGGGACAGTTCAGGATTGGATTGATTCACGGACATCAGATTATTCCATGGGGAGACACTGGAGTAAGTTTTTTGATTGTTTTTGTTGCAATTTTAGGTATGAAGACGGAAGAGAGGATAAAATAAAGGATGAAAGTTATGAGTTTTATAGTAATAGGCCATAGTATGAATGAGGACGGGTTGTTTTATGTTATTTTAGATTGAAAATATAGTCTATGAAGTTTTGATGGGAAACTCTTAAAATTAGGTGGTTAGTTCTTTAAAAAGCTATTGTTAGCTGCGTAAGGCGATATTTTAGCTGTAGTGACCTAGCAATTTTTCCATATTTAAGGGAAGTTCTTTCACGATTTTTATATTATACATGGTTGTAGGAGAGAAAACCTTTTGTTTTTTTCTTAAATCTTAACGCCATCGGTTTATAAATGCTTTTAAATTACGGTGAGCGACGTCATACTTAATATTTCGAAAAAAAATAATCATACTAAAGCAGTCTGAGCTTATCTATCTACTTTTTAGGCAACAGAACTCTTGGCCCGTCAAATGAATGTCGACATTCTCATTACCGGCCATTCTCATGCTTGTGAGATCAAGGAGAAAGATGGTGTCTTTTACGTGAACCCAGGATCCGCAACAGGAGCATACACCCCAATGGCTGAAGAGTAAGTTTATTTTTTTATATTGAATTAATATAAATTATTTTTATTTTCCCATTTTCAGAGAAGTTGTCCCGTCATTCGTACTGTTGGATCTCCAACCCAACCTTGTCGTCGCATATTTGTATCGTTTAGTCAAGGATGAAGTGAAAGTTCAACGGATTCAGTTCAAAAAGCCTTCGTAATTTCGAATTTTTTCAATTTCAAAGTGATATTACTATAATTTATTCAACGAGTATTTATTATTTGGTAATTATATGTCCTTTTTTTATCCTCTAGATGTAATTGATAAAGTTTTGCTTGAATTACACCGATTTTTTATGTTGCACTAGGTGGTTAGTGTAACCATTATTTTATTTTTCAATTTTATGGCTAATCAAGCGGCAGTTCCGTTTATAATGAGAGGAATAGCCTTCTGAGCGGCTGGAGTTTTCAGGAGCTTGGCAATTTCAGGGAAAGTGGCCTTCAAATTGTCCTTGACTTCAGGCTTCAGCCCAAGGATAAGTTGGATGGACTTTTTCAGAGACTCCTTCTTGATTCCAAGAAGCTAAAAGAAGAGTAAATTACTGAGCATAGTATTGCTATTGGACCTTTTTCTATCAGAGCACACTTACATCAGCGAAAAACTGAAGGGAATCCGGAGATAGCTGAGCTTTCTTAGTATAGAAGGCTGACTTTGCATCCTGGAAAGTTTGCTTGGCAAATCCGAAAATAACTGGGGATTTTGATTGGAGCAGGGCTTCCAATGTGGAGAGTTCGGTGAGCTGAGGGAGTTGAGGAGCGATTTCCTTGAGACCGGACAGCTCATTGAGGGAAATCTGGGCAAGAAGATGCTTCCAAGGGTGGGGAATGAGGTCTATAACGTTTTTGGAGGAAAAAATATTTTTTATCGCATATAAAGGGGGTTTCGATTAAATTCAAATTTTTTCGCCCATGGCACTATCACGAGTTTTGGTCATACCGAATTTTCGTTTTGCAATGTGCGGAGCCCAAGACAGGATGAAGCATGTACGGTACAGTGGCAAGAATTGTTCGTGGCTTGCATAATTTTATCCTGTCATGGGCTCTGCACATTGCGAAAGAAAAATTCGATATGGGCAAAACTCGTGGACGAACGTTGTGAGCGAAAAATTTTAAATTTAATCAGAACCTCCTATACTATTCCGGAAAGTCGCTGGAGTTATTTTTGACATTTGCACTGTGTGAAAAGTCAGGGTCCGAGTAACAGCCGAAAAAAGCCTTTTGCACGGTGCAAAAAGGAAGAAATTGCACAGTACAAAGTGAACTTTTCTTTTCGCAACGCTTAGCGCGCGATTTATCCCACTTCCCCCTTACCCGCTTTTATTTTTTTGCACTATATAGTGCGCGATTTCAAGGCGCGACGAGTGCTCACTATCAGTCTGTCGGGATAATAATATGGATTTGTCGCAGCAAAGTTTTGCGCCTCGCCGTAGTCGCGCTTCAAATTCACAGACACCGCGAAGCGATGGCGTGCGGTTTGAAGGTGCGACAAATCCACATTATTTTCCCGACAGACTGATATTTTCGCTACAGATAGACAGTGCGTCCGGACACACTCGCTGGAGTGATTCTTGACGTTTGCACTGTGTGAAAACGGTGAAGCTGCGAGCGACTGACAAAAAAAGCCTATTGCACGGTGCAAAAAGTAAGAGATTGCACAGTGCAAAGTCAACTTGTTTTTTTCTCACAGTGCATGTCGCGGAAATCACTCCAGCGACTTTACGGACGGACTGGTATCCTTACCTTGAAGTGTTGGACCCAGTTGTTCCAGCAGACTATTGCTTTCGGGTTTAGGTTCAGAAAACTTTGTCCCAAAGGCTGCTGGGACGAAAGCTTGAATTTTCACGGTCAAAATTAAAATCAGAACGGTACAACGGACAGCGGAAGGCATGTTTAACATGATGAAATGACTTTTTTAGCGGACAAGTTTCAGTTTCACTTACATATTCATTATGTTTGGGGTTTGGCCATTTGATCAAACAATCTTTCGAGATTTAAAAAAAAAAATGAAATTTACATGCCAAAGAATGAGCAATTTTTTGTTCGACCTTTGTTTGAATAACTGCTGTTGCAACAGCTGTTGTAATTCGGGTCTTGGAAATTTTACAAATCCAAGAGCACAGTCGGATTTTGAACTCAAGTGATGACAAAACTTTCGAATTGCATTGTACATAGAGCAAATATTTACAAAATTTTAGCTATTTACATTTGACCATAAGAGAATGTTCAGCTTGCTTGAATATCTGATGCAATATCCTTTGCTCACAACTGTGAGATATGGTTTATAAGCTCACTGTAGATTGGGAAATCCACATCACTGTTCCAAATGTCTTCTGCTTTCCGTTCAATCGTTCTAGCTTTGGCCTTGGCCATTAGCGTTCAAGCTCAAGGTCCACCGGGCCTTCCAGTTACACCGCAGCCCGGCGATAGCCTGTTGGAGCAGTTGAGCCCTAAACTTCAAGGTAAGAGCTTGTGAGTTGAACTCAGAAGGGAAGTACCCCAAGTGCGGCTCAGATTTTCTTTAAATTTTGCACGCACGTCAGGCATAGGCCAAATATCAATTCCTGAAAGTTTTAGCTTGCACTTTACAGGCGCAACCGAGATATTCAACGACCTTTGCGGCCGAGAGAGTACGCGAAACGCGGAGTGCGGTCAGTGAAAAAACACTTTTTGCCTCTAACTTTTCCAGTTTCGTGCGAAAAAATTATTTTGTTTTGTGGAAACATTACCCTCTGCGGTAGAAATAGGCATGAAACTTTTCATACCAAAATTCGCAAAAAAGTTTCACATTTTTGTCAAGTTTTGATCTAAAAATTTCGGTTGTTTCTGCAAAGCGCGTTCTAGAAGTCTCGCATATGTCTTAAAAAAATGTGCTAAATTTGTGCCAAGTTTCATCAACATCACTTGGGGTACTTTCCCTGCAAGTCAAAACATTGCTTTAGGCCTTCTCCCCGACCCTCTAAAGTCCCTTCTCGCCAAGATCCCACTCCCTGAACTTGCTGGCCTCAAGGAAATCGCTCCTCAACTCCCTCAGCTCACCGAACTCTCCAATTTGGAAGCCCTCCTCCAATCCAAATCCCCGACTCTCCTTTCGTTGGGCAAGCAATTGTTCCAACAGGCCAAGGACGCATTCGAAGCCAAGAAAGCGCAATTATCCCCAGATTCGCTTCAGTTCTTCGCTGATGTAAGGTTATTCTGATAGGATCAGTCTGTCGGGAAAGTAATGAGCACAATGTCGCTGCGCCGATCGCGTCGCGGAAAAGAAAAGCAATTTGAATTTGCCGCGACACAGTTCGTTTTCTCGGCGGCGATGCGATTTTCGATGCGATAGAGTGCTAAAAAAAAATCTATTTGATTTTTTTTAAATTAAAAAAATTTATGATCATTGCTACTCGCGCCATAAAGTCCCGACAATTTTTCAGCGTGCAATTGTCGGGACTTTATGGCGCGAGTGGTATTTTCCCGACAGACTGATGGTGCGTCCGCAAATTCGCTGGAGAAATTTCAGCGACATGCACTGTGCAAAAGAAGTCAAGGCGCGAGCGACAACCGAAAAAAGCCCATTGCACGGTGCAAAAGGGAGGATATTGCACAGTGCAAGGTGGACTTGTGTTTTCGCACAGTGCATGTTGCCGAGATCACTCCAGTGACTTTACGGACGCATTAGTAGCTTCAAAAAAAAAAAGATTTGACATCATCTCAAAAAACCTACCCTATTTTTAGCTTCTTGGCGTCAAAAAGGACTCCCTGAAAAAGTCCATCCAACTTATCCTTGGGCTGAAGCCTGAAGTCAAGGACAATTTGAAGGCCACTTTCCCCGCAATCGCCGACCTTTTGAAGACTCCAGCCGCTCAGAAAGCCATTCCCTTGATTATCAACGCCACTTCTACTTGAAGTTGGAGATAGCAACATGTTAACAAAAATATTGAGTTTGGCATATTTCGCGTAATAAAGTCACAAGCATGAGAATTGGTAGCTAATTTGGAAAAGAATATTGCTTAATGGAACGATCGGGGAAAACGACAATTGAGGAAAGTAAAATCATATTTTAAGCTTTTTTGGCTAGCCAAAACCGTACTTTGCGAGTCCATCCTCTCCGGGATTTCACGTGCGACGCTCGAAAAAAGCTTATTGCACGGTGCAAAGTGAAGTTTTGTTTTCGCAAAGTGCATGGCGCGCAACTCACTACAGCGACTTTACGGACCAACGGTAAGGCGTCAAATTTTCTATGCCATTTACAAATCTTACAGATTTATTTTCTCTCCAAATTAAATATTAATCGAGCTAGAAATTCGCGGCTAGTTTGTCATTCGCCTGCTTGATGTTACTCCGCGGGTCGCCGTGACTTCTTCGGCATTCGTAGCGTAACTGAAGCTTTTCCCAGTGATTTGCTTTCGATACGAAGGCAGGAGCAGAAGCACGGATAAGTTGTTCAACGTTGGCATCGTTTGCATGCACGCGTAGCCAATGTATCCCAGATGATTGTTGTTGTTCGAGTCAAGCACCGAGCCGAAAATGATTATCGAAATGGGCGCAAAGAACGCGAGCATCGGGTAGATGGCCTGAAATTTGCAGGAGGAATGAAAGGACCAAAACAACTACATGTTTGGGAGACGAAATGTCACAAAATTTTTTGCTTTCCTATGCGGGATTCAGAGGGAAGCCATTATTGTATATGACTGTACAATCAAGTCATTACATAACAAATCGCAAGATTACAAAAAGTTGCCTTAAATGGACAGTACGGCTATAATACTTTTAGCTTTTTAGCTTTTTACGGCGTGGTAGCGAAATCTCCAAAAAGTTTCTTTGTCTACTGTACCAATAACTACGGGAAAAACGAATTGGTGACATTCCACATGCTTACTATTATAATTATTATTTTACTGTTTGCAATTTTTCTGCCTTTGTTTTTGCTGCAGGACATACAAAACCTTTTTTGACATTTCGTTTCACACGCCATAAAAAGGGCAATACAAAGGTAGCTGTTCTATTTTCCTGGCCGCCACCTTTTTTTTTGATTTACGTTTATAGCCAGAATTTGAAGAAATTTAGATACCTAAACGAAATGATTTTTCTACAATGTTGCGAAGTGTCAAAGACAAATCTTGGGAAACAAAATGTCCGAAAAATTACTTTTCTTATTGCACCAATAACAACTAAAAAAATAACGGTGACGTTACACATGCTTACTAATAATTATTTTACTGTTTGCAACTCTGCTGCCTTTGTTTTGGCTGCAGGACATACAAAACCTTTTTTGACATTTCGTTTCACACGCCGTAAAAAGTGCAATTTAAAAGTAGTTGTGCTGGCCCTTAAAAAAAATCAAGAATTCATTTAAAAACTGCAAAAGATATACTTGACAATCTATTCAATTATTCCGAACTATTGCCAACTTCGTTTTACGACAGGGGACAGCAAAAATTCTGTGACATTTCGTCCTTTAAGCTGTAAAATCGAGATTTAAATTGTGTTGGTTCTTAAAAAAACTCTGACCACATTGTGACTATTGCCATTAGAGCACACATTTACCTGTAAGAACATGACCCGGACGACATATTTTTGAACCTTTAATGTCTTTTGTTGTTTCACATTGTCATGTGTTTTCCTCATCGTTTTGATGATCTTGTAGCCGTAATAGGCGATCATGGCGTATTGAACAAGGAAAATTACTTGCGCATTGATGAGAAGCGGCATAAACAAGATGCTCTTCTGCAATAAATAAATGTAACAATCGAAAAATGTATTAACTGGGGAGGTGCTCAAAGTGCGACTACTCCAGGACGTAAAAAAACTTTTTTGACATTTCGTTTCATACGCCGTTAAAAACGCATTTCAAAAGTAGCTGTTCTGAGCGACACGTCAAATCAAAAAAGCGAAAGAGAGGGAACTCTTCAAGTTGGCACTTTGTCACGTATTTGGGGCCCAAAAAATCTTTTTTGATCGATTTCGTGTCCAATTTGGCAAAACCCAGGTCGTTTTTTGACAAAATTTGACCATTTTCAAGCTCTCTGAATTTTTTAAGACTTATATTGACCGAAAAAATCTGAAGAAAAATTTACAAAACAATTTTTCCGATAAAAACTTGGACGAAAAGCCAACTTGAAGAGTTCTCTCCTCGATTTGACGTGCGACGCTCAGATTTTGATAAAAATTGACTCAAAATTAGGATAAAGCTTTTCCAAGACACATGCGGGATTCCTAGCTCGCGGAGAAGTCTGAGAATTTTATGTTGAAAATTGGAAAAAATTCGACTTTATTTTGCGAATTTTCAGTTTTATACTAGGTGGGCCAAAAAGTCTTGACGTGTTTTTGCACGGTGTGATCGGCGTCGTGGAACAGCACGCCCATACTGACAATGCTAAATGGGATAAACGCAAAGAGGAAGGTGTTGACGCCCTGGAAATCGGAATAAGTCATGTTTTACGGCCTCGGGCCGAAAAGTCTGGACATGTTTTCGCACGGTGCGATCGGCGTCGCCAAGTGCCTTTGCGCGACAAACAATCAGCACAGTACAAATGAAAAACGAACTGTGCATTGATTGCCCTTTTCAAAACAACACTTTTCGCACTGTACACGATCACAGCGCATCGCACGGCAACCCAAAATAGAAGAAAAATGCCTCCCGCCCAATTTGATGTTTCGTCCAAACGAAATGTCACAATTGACAAAAGAAACAAAATAATTCCGAGAAAAATATTTTTCCCTCAAAAAAACGCCACGAAAAATTCATTTGCGACATTTCGTTTCATTTCAATCGATACAAAGTGGGCGATCTCCGAAAAGGGGCGGGACACTCTCTGGGTTCCCGTGCATCGTGAACTTTAGTCGTCGCCTCGCGAAAATCTTTTTGCGCGACGGCGCACGCTGCAGACATTTCATGAATCCTTGGCCCGCCTAGTGTTTGTTTCTACTGTGTACTAGGCGGGCCACGAAGTCTTGCCATGTTTTTGCCTTGTGCGGTCCAAAGTTTCATGCCTATTTTACCGAAGAGGAGACAATGTCTCCATAAAAAATTTTTTTTGCGCGGAACTGGCAAAGATGTGGCCCCAAAAGTGTTTTTCTCTCTGTCCGCTCCGCGTTTTGCGTACACTCTCCGCCGCAAAGATTGTTGAATATCTCGGCGATGCCTACAAAGTGCGCGCTAAAACTTTTGCTAATTAATATGTGGAATATGCCTACAATACGTGCAAAATTTTAAGCAAATCTGAGCGTTGCACTTGAACCTTTTCACTTGCCCTCTCAAACGCCATAAAACTCGGAACGTCATCCATATAAACAGTCACATTTCCCAGCGACGCGTTTGGATGTCTTTCCGCATATCCGTAGTAAACCAGGTATGCGGCTTGTATTGTCAGCCATAAAACGAAAATTAGGCAGCGCTTAGCGTATTGCACAACCGTGAATTGATTTCCTTCGACCATGACATTGTAGCGATACCAAAAATGGACCGCAATATGCGACGGAATCGAAAACATGGCACATAGAATTAAAATGTTGAGAGCGCAGGAAACGCAGTAAGGTAGATTTCGGAGAAACGGATTCTCGATTATACTGTAAGTGTAGGTTGAATCCATATATGGCGCCTAGAATATGCAGGTTGGTCGGGTTGTTGTCAACTTTGCGATGTAGATACTAGTCCCTCCGGAAAGTCGCTGAAGTGATTTCTGGTGTTTGCACTGTGCAAGAAAATAGCGACAGCCAAAAAAAGCCGATTGCACGGTGCAAAAAGCAAGAAATTGCACGGTGCAAAGGAAACTTTTGTTTTCGCACAGTGCATGTCGCCGAAATCACTCCAGCGACTTTACGGACGGGTTGTAAGTGCCTCTGTACAACGAAACCTTCCGAAAACAAAAATTTTTAGCAGTCTCAAGACCCAAATATAGGCTGAAACAAATTTCTGTTCAACAAAACCACAAAATACGTCAAATCAAAAAAGCAAGAAAGGGAAGTCTTCAAGTTGGCGATTCGTCTTTGACACTTCGCAACACGTGCGAAAAGTTATTTTAATAGCTGCCGCCTTTTTTCTTGACTTACGCTTATAGCCAGTATTTGACGGAAAACGGCAAAAAAAACTGCAAAAACATAATAAAATAATTTTTTCCAACAATTTGCGATACTTTTCAACCAATTCTAACAAGAAATGGCGAATTTAGATACACAAAAAAATTATTTTTCTTGGATGTTGCGAAGTGTCAAAGACGAATCGCCAACTTGAAGACTTCTCTTTTCGATTTGACGTGCGAAACCCTTCTATAACAAATCATTTTTTCATCCGTTATGACTTGCTGTACAGAGGTTTTTCTTGCACCGACAATTTTGTCCAATTCATCTTACACTCATGGTTACTGCGAACGACAATGTGTAGAACAGGTCCAAAGCCGAGTTGAACCCAATAACCGCGCTGTAGTTGTTATTTTTGGCTTTTCCCGATTTTATCGACAACCACAAAACCATCAGACATAGTGCAGTTGAGATCGCTCCATGAAAGACCGAGAATACGACATAAACGTATCGGAACGACATTGAGCTGCAAAAGTAGGGCATTAAAATAATTTTCTCCGAAGACAAAAGTAAAACAAACAACAGAGTGTTGCTCTTTTATATATTTCCGTGGGAACCTCCAAAATAGTTTTGATGTGTTAACTCTACGCTGTTGGAACGGTCCAAAGACCAATGTCCTTTTCCAACGTCGACCCAGACGTCCAAAATACGGTATGCGTACGTGAAAAAAGAGTGGGATACGACAATTGTCACGTCGCACGCGGATTGTCACGTCGCCTTATTCAAGGTAAAAAACGACAACGGTCCATAATGGGCAGAGACCGTAATGGGAAGAGACCGTAATGGGCAGATTTCCAAAATCCTTGAAAAAATTTTCAGTCCCTTAAATATTTGTAAAAAATAGTATTTTTTTTAAAATTATAAATTTTTACTTTACTGAGTAATGTAAAAATGTAATTTTTAGAAATGTTTGTGTAGATTAGGTAGATTTAGGGGTTTTTGAGGGTGTTGATTTCGAAAATCGTACTCATTTTCCCTGAATTTTACATTTTTACTTTACTGAGTAATGTAAAAATGTAATTTTTAGCATTTTTTTGTGAATAGTGGATTTAGGGGTTTGATTTCGAACATTGTACTCATTTATTTTGAATTTTACATTTTTACATTACTCAGTAAACTAAAAATGTAAAATTCAAAAGAAATGGGCACCATTTTTGATATCAGCACCATTGAAAACCCCTAAATCCACTATTCACAAAAAAAATGTAGAAATTAAATTTTTACATTACTGAGTAAAGAAAAAATGTAAGATTCAGGGAAAATGAGTACGATTTTTGAAATCAACACCCTCAAAAACCCCTAAATCCACTATCCACTCAAAAAATTCCAGAAATTACATTTTACATTACTGAGTAAACAAAAAATTTAAAATAAAAAAAATACTATTTTTTACAAATATATAAGGGATTGAACATTTTTTCAAGGATTTTGGAAATCTGTCCACTGTGGTTTCTGCCCATTATAGTCTGCCCGTTATGGCATCTGGTCATTGTGGTTTCTGCCCATTGTCGTAAAAAAAACACATAACCAATATGTACAATATCAAGAGTATATTTTTATTGGACTACTGAATCTCAAAACAATTGAGATTCAAAAAACTCATTTCACGCGATTGAGGGCTTCACTGTGGATCCAGTGGTCGCGTCATGTTTTCTCGAGCGCTTCCTGCAACAGAGAACGCTGAGCACGAATTCGCGGTGGGTGCGTATCACCAGCAAGGAGAACAGGCCGTTCACAGTTGGCAGCCACGAGAGCGGCATCATCACAAAGAGCCCAAGGTTGCGGTCGCGAACTCGAAGAATTGTAAGGATTGCGACCAATGATATTGGAGTAAACGAGCAGAGGATCGCGGTTACACCCTGAAATAAAGCGATAAAGGACCAGAACAACCACTTTTGAATTGCGCTTTTTACGGCGTTGCACGGCGTTCCGAAATTTTTTCGCCACCGATCGATGTCAAAAAATGCAATTTTTTAGCTTTCTTCTGGAAGAAAAATAGAGTCCATCGTATAGAGAATTTTCAGTACTGTAATTTTTTTGGTATTTTTAGCCCAATTCGCACTGTTACAGTGCAAAAATACCGTATTTTGTCCATTTTTTGCATTTAAAGTGCAAATAAATCGAAAAAAGTGCAAAAATGGCAAAAATACGGTACACGGTCAAATCGCGGAGAGAACTCTTCAAATTGGCTTTTCGTCCAAAGATTTATCGGAAAAATTATTTTAAAATTTTCCCGCTGGGTACTATTTTAAAATTTTCCCGCTAGGTATTACCTGTCAAAAAAAGTCTGAAAAGAATTCATATATAATAGCTTGAAAATAGTAAATTTTATCAAAAACGACCTGGTTTTTACCAAATTAGACAAGAAATCGGTCAAAAAAGATTTATCGAATCCCATATTTGTGACAAAATGCCAACTTGAAGAGTGCCCTCCCTCTTGCTTTTTCGATTTGACGTACGGTATGGTATGGTTTTTCGATTTCCCTTCTATCTCGACAACAGAGAAAAACGTAAGGTCCATTTTCAATTTTTTTTATTTTTTTTGACACCGAACTGGCGGAAACACTTCGGAACGCTGTGCGTTAGAATAAAATGCCCAAAAAGTTTCTTTTTGTCCTAGCAGTACCGGCCCTTATCTCCGGACGTAGAAACACCTTATTACCTGTATTAGAATGACAACCGTAAACTGGAATTGGAGTTTCTTGGTGTTCTGGCTTGTCACCTCAGCGGATCCATGCACAACTCGAAGGATTTTGTAGACATAATACATGGAGCTCCAAAAGAAGATTGAGGTTATAGCGCCAACAAAATAAAAGTAGTAAAAAGCTTCTGGATAGGCCTGAAAAGTTTGAAAATTCATCGAGTTCTATGTCGTATTCGCAACGATGACGTTATTGAAGCTACAAATTGCTTGGATAATCCGCTAATTCATCGCTTACCGTATCCAGTGCGTACGCATATGTTCGTTTTCCTTCGGTTGCCCAATATTTATCGACCTTCCTCAGATAGTGCTCTGGCGGGTTTTCTCTGGCCAGGCTAACCGGCCACACCAAAATCCCACCGCAAATGAGCGAAGCAGCGCTTGCAAGCACTAGATTACGCGTAAATAAGTGTGCACTAGTTCCTGCTCGGGTCAACAGAGCGTAGCGATAGTTGTACTGCGCCAGCAGAATGTACACTCCCATCGAGCAGACGAATGCATGGACCGTGTAGAAGAGGGGATATAGGTCGCGGGACACAAACCTTTCCAGCCCTTTGGGGATCATTATCATGCAGCCATCAGCCACTAATACCTGCTAAACAAATAATCGCTTTCGTATTGAAATATGCGGTTCGTAAACGCTTACATGTTGCGTCGTAAGTTCCACAAATGAAAAGAAGATATCAAAAATTGCCGCCGCCTGAACCATCCGCTCAAACTCGCGGGTGGATCGACATGTTGTGGCTTTGAGGGCACGGAGCAGGGTCAGGTTGGCCAAAATACCCAGAATGCAGCCGGTTGTGTCCCACACCCAATACACAACTGGGATATATTGCATCTGTTGAGAGGAAAACAGTGGTTCGATATGTCTTACGTCAATGTGGCCGGAAAATGGGAATAGCTCCACCTAGACATGGCTCCCGGACCGGGCCGAAAATTGCGGCCCCATGTCGTTTCAAATTTGCTTTGGCCCGGCCCGTCGATATCAAGACGCCCGGCAAATACGACATTACTAAGATAGGATGGAAAAATGGTTAGAGAAGTGTTGTAAACCTTTTGAAAATGATCGTAGATAGTTGTGTATTATTTTTATGTCAGCATAGCTAACAATTTCAGAGGTTTCAAAAGTCATTTTTGGGCCAAAACAAGTCTTTATACAGTGAAAGCTTTCTATAAGTAGACATAGCTCCGGGCCGGGCCAAAGCAAATTTGAAACGGCCCGCGGGCCGACCCTTTGGTCTCTGCCAGTATGATTGGGTTTCGACACTCTATTTTTGTTTGCTACCCCAATTTTCGCTTCCGGACTCAGAATTTTAAGTATTACGGGCCGTTTCAAATTTGGTTTGGCCCGGCCCGGGAGCCATGTCTAGTCATACGTAGAAATGTCTTTCACTGTATAGAGGCTTATTTCGGCCTAAAATTGACTCTTGAAACCTTTGAAGTCGTTTGATATGCTTTGTCGAGAGTGCGTAGACTTTTTGTTGCGAAGCACAGTGCATTTTCCTCCTTTTGCACGGTGCACGGGCCTTTTTGAACCATTTTGCACTGTGCAAACCTCAAAAATGCTGTTTGCACTGTGCCGACGCAGCGACGGAGTTGAAAAGGCTTGCGTCGCGGCGATATTTCGGTTGCACAGTGCAAAAAGTCAAATGCACTGCGAAAAATGTGCACTGTGCGGCCCGTGACAAAAACTCTTTTTAAGAAGCCAAAGCAAATTTAAAACGGCCCGGCCCGGCCTAACAGCGGGTCCGGCCCACGAACCATGTTGGGCCCGGCCCAGGAGCCATGTCCAGTTCCACCGCAGAGCAAGATTACGTTACGTGATTTATGATGCAGCTCTTGGAGCGATAATGATCTTAGTAGGCCAACAATTTAACCTGCTCTAATACGGACAAATTGGATTAAAGATTATGCGAGAAAAGTAGCCCTCGCAACAGCTATTAGAAGGGCTGCGAAATTGAAAAGACAGCTGCTTGTATCGAAATAGGCATGTCCACGGACATACCCCGGTCCCAACGATTTAGTGATTATAAAGTACACTACTTTTTTTGGTTAATGCATTCCTCTCGGTTGACAAAACAAACGCATAACGATCCTTTGCGGCGCTAATTGCCGAACACGCCGATTATGTAAAATGAACCCACAAGGTCAGCACTTGCAAGTACCCCACGTACGATGCTCAGATTTCCTTTAAATTTTGGCCGCATGTTTAGCATAGACCGCATATCAATTCCTGAAAATTTTAGCTCGCGCTTTGCAAGCGCAGCCGAGATATTCAACACTCTTTGCGGCCGAGAGAGTACGCGAAACGCGGAGAGCGGTCACAATGGAAAACACTTTTTGGCCATACCTCTGCCGGTTTTGCTGGGAAAAATATGATTTTTTTTGTGGAAACATTACTTTCTATGGTAGAAATAGGCATAATACTTTTTATACAAAAATTTGCAAAAAAGATCGCATTTTTGCCAAGTTTTGATCTAAAAATCTCGGTCGTTTCTGAAAAGCGCGGGGTAGGAGTCTTGCATATGTCTTAAGAAAAATAATACTTAATTTGTGTCAAGTTTTATCAAAATCTGAGCGTCGCACTTGGAATAATTGCCTTGTTACTGTTGACATTCTTTGAGGGTAAATTCCAACAGGCACTAGCTTGTAATTCGTTTACCAAATACAGCAGCTCCTAGGAAATGTCCTTTTCAACTCAACACAGGACATGTGTAACACCAATCTGTATGCTGTGTCCAAGTGGGAAAAAATTATGGTCAAAGCCGTTTTTTGCTCTTGGACAAGCTTTTTTCCGACTTGGTCAACTTTTTTTTTGACTTGGCCAAGCTTTTTTAGCCTTGGACAAGCTTTTTTAACCACTGACAAGCTTTCTTCTGACTTGGCTAAGCTTTTTCCAACTTGGCCAACTTTTGTTTTGACTTGGCCAACTTTTTTAACCTCTGACAAGCTTTCTTCTGACTTGGCCAAGCTTTTTCCAACTTGGCCAACTTTTTTTACTTGGCCAAGCTTTTTTCCGACTTAGGTAAGCTTTCTTCCGACTTGGTCAACTTTTTTATGACTTGGCCAAGCTTTTTTAGCCTTGGACAAGCTTTCTTCCAACTTGGCCAAGCTTTTTTAACCTCTGACAAGCTTTCTTCTGACTTGGCCAAGCTCTCTTCCGACTTGGCCAACTTTTTTTTGACTTGGCCAAGCTTTTTTAGCCTTGGCCAAGCTTTTTTAACCACTGACAAGCTTTCTTCTGACTTGGCCAAGCTTTTTTCAACTTGGCCAACTTTTTTTTTGACTTGGCCAACTTTTTTTGACTTGGCCAAGCTTTTTTAACCTCTGACAAGCTTTTTCAGCCTTGGACAAGCTTTCTTCCAACTTGGCCAACTTTTGTTTTGACTTGGCCAAGCTTTTTTCCGACTTAGGTAAGCTTTCTTCCGGCTTGGCCAAGCTTTTTTCCGCAGACCCCTTTAACTTTTCTCTAACTCATTTTAATTTGAAAATTTGCGATGATTGCCAGCTTCTCTTCAGCAACGTCATGTCTCGCCTAACGCAAACAACGTAACCATCAATTTCTGGTAAGTCAATGATCTCTTTTGTCGAAACAGCAATGGAAGTATAGCTGTTTATTGACTTTCGGCAAGGGTTATTACAGATTTACCGTCTAATCTTTGTCATCTTCTATTCTCACGTAATTATCTTGTTTTTGGCAAAAATTTATTATAATAAACAACGGTTTTACGATGGATACGAGCCGGATATCACCATAATCGTTTTCCTTGACTGACATCCAATGAACTGAAGAATGAACTCACGATATTTCTTGATGACCAGCAACGAGAAGAGCCCATTGGCGACGGGAAGCCATGCCAGAGGAATCATGGCGCAAAGCCCAAACCGCTCGAAACGAAACCGGCACAACGTGGTGACAGTAACGACAGTAAACGGGATCACACTAAAGAGGAATGTATTTAGACCCTGAAACGTTCGTCGTCACTGCGTTGCTGCCTACCTGCAGAATAATGACACGTGTGAATTGATGCTGCATTGCTCTGGTTTTGCTACTAACCGCATACTCGTTTGTTTTCAAGAACATTGTTATCTTCAGCGCGTAATGCATCGCCAAAGAAAGAGACAGACCACTGGTCATCGCCAGATAAATATAAAACAAAAATGGCACCCAATTAGCCTAATAATTAGCACAATTTGTAAATTTGGTTTTGTTGCCTTACGGTGTTCACATTGTACATGTAGGTGTCCGGACCTTCGCTGAACCAGTCCAACTCGAAAACCGCTTGCAATTCGGAATAAGTGAAATGCGTCCCATAATTCAGCGAAAAACACGCAAAAACACTGCAACTTGCCGAGGCCAAACATGCAATCCCAATGTTCCGCAGCAGTGTGCGCAGCGTTACATTCGTAGGGCTAAAAAATCCCGGTTTGTAAACGGAGTCCGTTAGTGAGAATCTTGAACTCTGAGCTGGACATGGCTCCGGGCCGCGTCGAGCCGAAAATCGCGGCCCGGCAGGCACGACTCCGGGCCGGCCTTTGTAAATTTTTCCGGCCCGGGCCGACTAATTTCTCGGCCCGTCATCAAGTTTTAGGCCCGGCCCGGTTTTTTGAAATTTGCCCGGAAAAATGGAAAAAATAGGCTTTTTCGATAAAATTTTTCATTTTTGAACACCATGCTGATGGCGAACATAAAGTGACCTTATTTATCACTCAAATAAAAATTAATTTTCAAGTCAATTTGAAAAAAAGATTAGTTAGAAAAGTTGAAACTGGCCAATTCAGCCCGATTATTTGCGGTCAGACTTGAAAACACGTTGTGATAGACTAGACATGGCTCCGGGCCCGGCCAAAAATTTTGTCCCGGACCGGCCCGTTCCAAATTTGCTTTGGCCCGTGTTTTTCAAGTCGCCGGGAAAACAAAAAATTACAAAGATAGGAAAAAAAATTGCTAGAAAAGTGTTGTAAACCTTTTGAAAACGATCGTATATAGTTGTGTGTAATTTCTCTGCCTGTATGATGGGGTTTCGACACTCTACTTTTGTTTGCTACCTTCGCTTCCAGACACAGAATTTTAGTTATTAAGGGCCGATTCTGGGCCGGGCCGGGCCAAAGCAAATTGGCCCGCGACACCGGTCCGGCTGACTAAAACATGGGAAACGACAAATCACTGGTGTATTATTAAATTTGAATGTTATGATTCTGTAAATAAATATCACCTTTTAAAACATAAACATTACATTTTAACTTCTGCAAGACGCAAGCTAAAAATGTTATCAAATCCTTGAGTAAGAATAATCCTACAAGGAAAGGCTTTCAAATGTGACGCTCCGATTTTCCTTTAGCTTTAGACTAGACATCGCTCCCGGGCCAGGCCAAAGCAGATTTGAAACGGCCCGGGGACCCGGAACGGAATTTTAGGGTCTTCCAGACCCTAAAATTCTGGGTCTGGAAGCGAAAATTGGGCTCGCAAACAAAAATAGAGTGTCACAACCCCATCATACGGACGGCGAAATCATACACAACTATCTACGATTATTTTAAAAGGTTTACAACACTTTTCTGACTATTTTTTCATCCTATCTTAGTAATGTTATATTTGCCGGGCGACTTGACGTCTACGGGCCGGCCCGGGATAAAGCAAATTTGAAACGGCCCGGCCGGGAGCCATGTCTTCTTTGCACACATTTCAGCCATGGGCAACATATTGACTCCTGAAAATTTTAGTTCACGTTTTAGCAGAGACGGTCGAGAGAGAACGCGAAGAGTGGAGAGCGGTGAGACAGAAAAACACTTTTTGGCCATATCGTTGCCAGTGTAGTGCAAAAAAGCTTATTCCCTTGTGGAAATATTGCATTATACAATAGAAAATAGCATGAAACTTTTCAAACCAAAATTCGCAAAAAGTGTTACGTTTTATACAAATTTTAGACATAAAAATCTCGGTCGTTTCTGCAGAGCACGAGATAAGAGCTTTGCATATGTCTTAGAAAAAACAATGCTAAATTTGTGCCGGGTTTCATCAAAATTGTACTTTGACGTTGTACTTTGAGTACTTCCCTTTGCTAGGTCATCATCGCAGCGCAACTTACTTGGTCAACAGCTCATATCGATACAAATACTGAACGGGTAAAATGAAAGACCCAAATATGCTGAGGAATATGTGCGGAGCAAGAAAGATGGCCTTCAAATCGTGACTCAGATAACGCTCGACGCCTTTCGGTAGCACAAACAGCATACCATCGGTGATCAAAAGCTCCTGAAATGAATATGTATATATAATACTACGCTTTCTCCAAAGTGCGCAGACTCTTTGTCGCGGGCCGGACATTTTTTACAGTGCATTTGACCTTTTGCACTGTGCAATTGACATATCGCCGGGACGCAAGCTTTTTTCAGCTACGTAGCACGTCAAATCGAAAAATCAGTAGAGAGGGACTTCTTCAAGTTGGCAATTCGTCTTTGACACTTCGCAACATTGAAGAAAAGTAATTTTTTGGGTATCTAAATATGCCAAGTCTTACTAGAATTTGTTGGAAAGTATCGCAAATTGTTGAAAAAAAAAATTTTATTCTGGTTTGGCAGTTATTTTGCCGTTTTACGTCAAATACTGGCTATTAACGTAAGTCAAGAAAAAAGGCGGCAGCTAGAAAAATAGTTTTTCAAAACGTGTTGCGAAGTGTCAAAGACGTACCGCCAACTTGAAGACCTTTCTCTGTCTTGCTTTTTTGATTTGACAGGCAACGCCCGGAATTTTGCACAGTGCAAACGGCATTTTTGCGGTTTGCACAGTGCAAAATGCTTCAAACAGGCGCGCGCACCGTGCAAAAGGAGGAAAATTGCACGGTGCGGCGCGGCAAGAGGTCTACGCACTTCCGAAAGGGCGTTATAGCCATAATAAACTGAAAATTTAACAAAAATAAAAGCAAAGCTCACATGTTGAACGCACACTTCGAACAAGCTGAAGCAAAAGTCGTATATTGAGGATATGAGCAAAATCCGCGACAACGCCCGCATTTCCCCATTCGCATTTTTGTATACGACGATTAGCACGACTGCGTTGACAAAAACGCCGGTTCCGGTGCCCGAAACAACGAGTAACCGATAGTAATCGCGGGCTGGCATTTGCGAGCAAATGAAGGAACGAGCCGTATAGTCAACAGCGTAATTGGCGGTGTTACAAAAGTCATGCACCGAGTAAATTACGGGCTTTGCAGAGAGCGGTGGCAAACGGTAAACTAATTATGAGCTAGTGGCCGTTTAACCTGTTTGACATTGTTAGGTGCAGTAAACCAGGAGCAAACATTGTGCATGCGATGATTATAATATCTTGCAAGGCTGCAAGGACAGAAGAACAATGTTGTTGGTGTGTTCAACGAATAATCGATGGGCAAGGTGCCAAAAAACGAGCCGTATAGTGAAATGGTCACAACGAGCCGTACAGTCAAATGGTCACTGACCAAAGAACATGGTATATGCTGGGTTGAACAAAAATTACTGAGACCACAAAATGCGGATCATTCCGTTAATGATAGATAGCAATGTTGTTGCTGAGCTGGTGGACCAAAAAGTCTTGATATGTTTTCGCACAGTGTCGCAAAGTGGCTTTGCGCGACAAACAATCGGCAGAGTGCGAAAAAAATGCACTGTGCATTGTTTGCCCTTTTCAAAACAGTTTCTTTCGCACTGCGCGTGGTCACAGCGCACCGTGAATTTTACTCGTCGCCGCAGGGGCGTAACTGAGAAGCCGGTCTGCGGGGGGGGGGGGGTGTGGTTTTTGGGACCAAAGGAAGCTGCTACCTGTTGTCAATCAAAAAAACTAAAATTTACCTTGCTCCCACCTTACCCTTTTCATTTTTTTCACCGACTTCTGGCTGGGGGGGGGGGGCTACCCCATGTCCCCGCTTTCCCCCCATTCGTGAGACTTTTTCACACCGTGCAAGTTCTTTAATTGCACTGTGCGTTTTACTTTTTTCCGCACAGTGCACAGCCCTGCCGCTTGTTTCCAACTTTGCACAGTGCAACGCAGTGTGCGAAGAACGGCAAACGGGTCGACAATCATTGTCGCGCCAAATTTTGTGTCTGCGACGCACTCTTTGTACTACTCGCGCCATAAAGTCCCGACGATTTGCACGGTGCATTTTTCTCAAATATTCGCGGGCGTCGCGGCGATTTCTCGTTTTTACCCAAGCGACATGCACTTTTCCGCCACCGCACTCCGATTTTTGTGCGCGACATCAGCAATAAAATTGTCGTGACTTTCTGGCGCGAGTAGTATGTTTCGGCCCCTTTGGCCTGAGGATGCACGGTGCAATTGTGCTTTTCCCAATGACCGGCGATTTATCTTTTCTGCTTGCACGGTGCAAAACAGAAAAAATAGATTCCCGCACGGTGCGAAAAAGTCTCACGAATTTCTCTATGCGTAACATATCCGAATGCAATATGTACCCCAACCCAAAAATTGGGGTACAATTTTTGGGTGGTCCTTTTTGTTCTCTACCATTTTGCAATTTCATTTATTAAAGCAATAAAAATTTTACTAACTCAATTTGATGTCGAAAACAGCCAAGTTTTCCAGCTGGAGACAACAACGTCGTATGTGACTCGAAGAAACGTAACCAACGATTTCCGTCAAGCTAAAGATTGCTTGTGCCAAAGGCAATGCAAGTACTACTCGGCGCAAAAAGCCTTTTTGCGCACCTAAATTTTGTCGCGCGCCGAAAAAAATGATTTGTCGCTGAAAAAATTGGGAATCGCGCGCGACGTAAGGCAAAAAATGTAAAATGCACCGTGCAGAATGATGTTTTTGGGTCAAAATCCACTGTGCAAAACACTTTTTTCGCGATTTTCGCAGCGACACGCAAAAACCGTACCGTACAAATCATCAGGACTTTTTGCACCAAGTGGTATAATTGTTTAAAGTCGCTGACGTAATTTTTGGCGCTTGCACTGTGCAAAAAAGTTCAGGGTGCAAGCGACATCCGAAAAAAAAACCTATTGCACGGTGCAAAAACGAAGAAATTGCACAGCGCAAAGTGAACTTTTGTTTTCGCGCAGTGCATGTCGCAGAAATTACCCAAGCAAGTGGTTGCGGACGGACAAGTACTCTTAGGACTTTTTGCGCCGAGTAGTACAATCATTTATTGCTTGCACAAAACCAAAAATTATAACAGATCAACTGTCTAATCTTCTCCCTCAATGGCTGGCATCGTTGAGGTTGTCTGTTGTTTGCGCAGTTGATGGTGCTGTCTTGGACGTTTCCAGTTTTGCGGAATCCCTGCAGAAGACTGTTTTCAACAAGTAATCGCGATGTCGTTTGACGACTGTCAACGAAAACATTCCGTTGGTGACGGGAAGCCAGCACAAAGGCGCCATCACCAGCATTCCGAGGACCGGCCAGTCGCCGTGGAACAGCACACCCATACTGACAATGCTAAATGGGATAAACGCAAAGAGGAAGGTGTTGACGCCCTGGAAATCGGAATAAGTCATGTTTTGCGGTCTCGGGCCAAAAAGTCTTGACATGTTTTTGCACGGTGCGGTCGGAGTCGCGAAGTGGCTTTGCGCGACAAACAATCAGCACACAGAGCGCTTTTCATTCGCACTGTGCGGCTTGCTTGTCCAGCAAAGCCACTTTGCAATGCCGGCCGCACTCCCAGGTCGTTTTTTGACAAAAGTTGACCATTTTCAAGCTCTCTGAATTTTTTGAGACTTATGTTGACCGAAAAAATCTGACGAAAAATTTACAAAACAATTTTTCCGATAAAAGTTTGGACGAAAAGCCAACTTGAAGAGTTCTCTCCTCGATTTGACGTGCGACGCTCAGATTTTGATAAAAATTGACACAAAATTAGGATAAAGCTTTTCCAAGACACATGCGGGATTCCTAGCTCGCGGAGAAGTCTGAGAATTTTACGTTAAAAGTTGGAAAAAAATCGAGTTTATTTTGCGAATTTTCAGTTTTATACTAGGTGGGCCAAAAAGTATGGACATGTTTTCGCACGGTGCGGTCGGCGTCGCAAAGTGGCTTTGCTGGACAAGCAAGCCGCACAGGCAAACAATCAGCACAGTGCAAATGAAAAACGCACTGTGCAGTGCGTTTTTCTATGCTTTGATTGCCCTTTTCAAGGCAATTGCACTGTGCGTGGATACGATCGCTCAAAAACCCACTTGTATGATGATGACTCGAGTGAACTGTTGCTGCATTCTCTTGGTCTTCTCGCTGCTGGTATTCGATGTGGAGTTCATGAAGCGGAAAATTTTGTAAATGTAATAAATTGCGGCGCTGAAGAAGATGTTCGAAAAGCCGCCGGCAAAGTAAAAGTAGAGCGATGACGCGACATCTGCCTAAAAGTTTAATATTTGAGCCGCACATTTTTCACATTCACGGTGTAAAACGTTACTTTGTCGACATAGTAAGATTGTTTTTTTGCATTTAATATCCAATGAACCCACAAATAGTTTCCCATTAATTTGCAAAAGTGCAAACATCAATAATGCTCTCGGTATAGAGTGTTTTTGGAGCAAGTGCAATTCAAGTTACTGTAGAGCGTCTATGCCACGAACTTGCGTATAACAAAATCCTTCTATAACAAATTATTTCGGAGGTCTTGAAAGTCAATTTTAAGGCAAAATGAGCCCTAAAACAACGAGACTCGTCTATCACAAACAAATTTTTTTACTCACTTGCTATTTGCTGCACAGAGGTTCTACTAGTCCGTCCGAAAAGTCGCTGCAGTGATTTTTTGGCGTTCATGATTTGCAAAAAAAGTGAGGGTCCGAGCGACGGCCGAAAAAAGCCTATTGCACCGTGCAAAACGCAAGAAATTGCACTGTGCAAAAGTTCACTTTGCACTGTGCAATTTCTGACTTTTTGCACCGTGCACTAAAAAAATAGGCTTTTGCGACAAAATTTTTCATTTTTTTAACACAGTGATGCTTGCTAACGTAAGGTGAGTTTAGTTACCACTCGGCAAAATAAAAAAAATAATTGTCTACCTTACCGTTTGCAAAAAATTGCCTAAATTCAATTTTCATTTCCCATTTTTTTTTCTAACAAAAAAAATAAAATTTTCCGGGCCAAACCGGTCCGGGCTTTCAAAATTTTCCATGCCCGGGCTCGGGCCGGGTTTTTTAATTTCGGGCCGGGTAAAGCTGGCCCGGTTTGCAGCCATGCTTGGCTGTGGCTCGCACCTTGACTTCTTTTGCACAGTGCATGTCGCCGAAATCACTCTAGCGACTTTCCGGCCGGACTAGTATAACAAAACCCCTTCTAAAACAAATAATTTTAGAGGTCTTAAAAGGACAGTACAACTCCATTTAAATCGCGCTTTTTACGGCGTGAAAACGAAATGTCCAAAAAGTTTCTTTCTCTACTGTACCAATAACAACAGAAAAAAATAATGGTGACAGTCGACATGCTTACTAATAATTATTTTACTGTTTGCAATGTTTTTGCTGCAGGACATAAAAAAAACTTTTTTGACGTTCTGTTTCACACGCCGTAAAACGCGCAATTCAAAAGTAGTCGCTCTGGCCGTTTAAAAGTCAATTTTAGGCCAAAGTAAGTTTTTGCCCTCCGAACACTTTTTATAACAAACACATTTTTTGCTCCCTTGCTTATACTGTAGTATACAGTAGCCATAATATAATACAAAGAAGAGCATTACCGTGTCCACTGCAAACATGTATGTGCGTTTGCCTTCGGTAAGCCAGACCGGGTCCACTTGTTCCATATAATATTCCCGGGGCCGCTGTCTTGAATGGTAGAGACCAATGGTACCCGCGGTTGCGCATGCGCACGCCGCCAACGCAGCGACGACGATACTTCGGACCAATGTGTAGCCGTTCACCTTACTTGGACTGAAATTTAGTTGAACGTATTTACTACTCGGCGCAAAAAGTCCTGCGGATTTGCACTGTGCGGTTTTTGGGAATTTGCACAGTGCGGTTTGTGAGGATTTGCACTGTGCGGTTCGAAAATCGCGAAAAAACGGCTTCGCACAGTGCATTTTAACCAAAAAAAAACATTTTGCACGGTGCATTTCGCATTTTTTGCCTTACGTCGCGCGCGTTTCCCATTTTTCTCAGCGACAAATCATTTTTCTCGACTTGCGACAAAATTCTGAAGCGCGATAAATTTTCAGGACTTTTTGCGCCGAGTAGTACGAGATCCAAAGAAAACTCATTATCAGACATGGCAAGGGGCCGGGGCCGGGGCCGGGCCTATGGTACCCCGGGGCCGGGCCAAGCCAGGCTTTGGAAATTTTGGAAAGGGCCGGACCCGGCCCAACTTTAAACCTTCGGGCCCCCAGCCCGGCCCGTTTTTCCATGTCTGCTCATTATACTTACTTTGACATCAGCATGTAGCGGTAGTAATACTGTGCCGGCAGAATAAAACAGCTCATGCAACATAACAAGAGGTGCGGAAAGAAGAAGAATGGATACAGACTGTGGTCGAGATCTCTTTCCACGCCCTTCGGAATAACGAACATTTTTCCATCCTTGAGGAGGAGTTGCTGAAATATGAAGCGTTTTTGTGGGGAACTGACGCGATTTTTTGGCATAACTTGGCACTACAGTGCGGAAGAAGATCCACGGATTAAAAACTCTTTCCATTGCAGGGCAACCCATGGAGTCTCCCGCCACTTTTTCGGAGATCGCCCACTTTGTATTGATTGAAATGAGACGAAATGTCGCAAATGTATTTTTCGTGAGTTTTTTTTGATGGAAAAATATTTTTCTCGGAATTATTTTATTTCTTTTGTCAATTGTGACATTTTGTTTTGGACGAGACATCAAAGCGGGCGGGAGACATTTTTCTTCTATTTTGGGTTGCCGTGCATTGCTTCCATTTTTCGACTTGCCAACCGTGTTCTTTTGAGGAGAGAGCAAACTTTTTAAAGGGTTGTTCTGGCCCTAATTAAAGCGTCAGAGCTACTTTTGAATTGCGCGTTTTACGGCGTGTGAAACGAAATGTCAAAAAAGTTTTTTCATGTCCTGCAGCGAAAACAAAGTTAAAATATTTGTAAGGATTAAAAATTTTTTTAAATAGTTGTAAGCATTAAAAATTTTTATCAGTAAGCATGTAGCATGTCATCATTACCTTTTTTGCGTTGTTATTGATACATTAAACAAAGAAATTTTTTGGACATTTCCTTTCCACGCCGTAAAAAACGCGATTCAAGCTAGTTGTTCTGGCCCTTTATCGCTTTATTTCAGGGTGCAATGCTCTGTTCGTTTACTCCAATATCATTGGTCGTAATCCTTACAATTTTTCGAGTTCGTAACGGCAACCTTGGGCTCTTTGTGATGGTGCCGCTCTCGTGGCGATATGCGCGATTTCTGGCTCGCGTATTGCAGAAACGACAAAGATTTTTAGGTCTCAAATTGACAAAATGCGGAACGGTTTCGGCTTGAAACGTTTCATAGCTTTTACTACCGTCGACGCTAACGTTTCGACAAAAAATCAATTTTTCCGCGCAAACCGATTCAATTGCAATTGGTTTGCCATGCTCAGGGGTGGCAAACGGGCCGGGCCGCAACGGGCCTGGGCCCGTTTCTTCGAATTTGTTTTTTCCCGCCAATCGCGATATCTCGTTTTGGAGAAGAGATATCAAAAATCCGATAACATTTTGAAGGATCAGCAGCCTTCTAAACCTAGGCTTAGCCGAAGTTTCATAGCCATTCGATTACTCTGAAAAATGAGCAGGATATTTTTTTTTAAAATTAACGGGCCTAGGCCCGTTGCGGCCCGGCCCGTTTGCCACCCCTGGCTCCAACAACACCGAAAACCCCACTTACATGTTGTTCTACAAACTCGCAGAGACCGAACAGCGCATCGTAGATCGCCGAAGCCACCAACATCTTCTCATAAGCGCTCGTTGATCTTGTTGCCGTCTTGTAGATGACGAGCAACACGAGCAAGTTCACAAGCACGCCACTGACGGACCCCAACGTGTCGCTGATCCAATAAAAGAACGGTAGGTCGAGCATTGGACACTCAAAACAAGTCAACTGCGGCTCAGCCTCGTACGACTGCACTATTCTTTATAATATGTCTGTTTATACATGCGAAGCATGGACTTAGAACTAATTTGTTTTTCGTAACACCCTCTTAACCGACTGCTACAGCACTAATCTCATTTTCAGTGATTTCTTCATCGTCTGCGGACTTTGCAATTAAATTTTGACTATGTATTACGAAATGCGAAACATAGGCGTTTTTTATTCAGATGCTACAAGTATTTCGGCAAATAGAGACGCTATGTTCTACTATGTATGAAATTGTGAGTACTCTTTGTAAACTCTAGAAGTGCAGATTGTTAGATGTATACGTGTCTAAGCTGTCGGCGGCCAAAGTACTACGGTGGCGACTTAAATTTGTGCGATTACAACAGAACGTGTCACCAAAGTTCTTCCTTCACTTGTCATTGTTAAAGGGCAGCTTTATCGCTCACTTTTCCAAAGTACAACTAAACATTAAAGTATAATATATATTATATATTGTGGAATTCTGAATTTCCCCCGGAGGCAATCCGCGGCACCGTTGACCACTGGAACGCATTGAACTAGTAGTAAATAGCAAAAATAATGAGCACTCGTCGCAACAAAATGTCGAAAAGCTTCTGCGGTCGCGCTAACGGCGTAGCTGAGCTGAGGAGTCGGTCCGGGGGGGGGGGAGGTCTTTGGGACCACAGGTAACTGCGAAAAAAATTTTTTTTTGGGAAAAAATTTAGCGCACGATTCACCTTACTCCCCCCCTTACCCTGTTTTATTTTTTTGCACCACATAGTGCGCGATTCCAAGGCGCGACGAGTGCTCACTATTTTCGCTACGGATGGACAGTGCGTCCGGAAGGTCGTTGGAGTGATTTTCGACGTTTGCACTGTGCGAAAAAGGTTAAGGCGCGACAGACGGAAAAAGCATATCGCACGGTGCAAACAGAATGAAATTGCACCGTGCAAAGGGAACTTTTGTTTTCGCACAGTGCGTGTCGCGGAAATCGCTTTACGGATGGACTGGAAGAATCTCTGAACAACAATGGACTTCGGCGACCTGCACAGTGCAAAGAAAGTCAAGGTGCAAGCGACAGACGGAAAAAGCCCATTGCACGGTGCAAAAAGCAAGAAATTGCACAGTGCAAAATGAACTTTTGTTTTCGCACAGTGCATGTCGCGGAAATCACTCCAGCGACTTTACGGACGGACTAGAAGTCTCCTCGACCGACATGCCCCTTAGTTGATCCACCCAAATACTAGTCCTTGGAACGCGTAGAGGGAAGAGTTAATATGTTCATATGCATTTACAGGGAAGTTTTCCAAGCGTATGAGATTTTATTAATACTTGGCGCAAATTTAGATTAGTCTTTTCTAAAGCATATGCGACGTTCCTAGCTTCTGTTTTGCAAAACCGGCAGTTTCAGATCGAAATTTGGCGAAAATGCAACACACGTCAAACCGAAAGAGCAAGAGAGAGGGGTGTCTTCAAGTTGGCGATTCGTCTTTGACACTTCGCAACACGTGCCAAAAATTATTTTCCTAACTGCCGCCTTTTTTCTTGTCTTACGTTTATTGCCATTATTAGACGGAAAACGACAAAATAACTGCCAAAACATAATAAAATAATTTTTTCCAACAATTTGCGATACTTTTCAACCAAATGTAACAAAAAATGGCGAATTTAGATACCCAAAAAAATTATTTTTCTGTGATGTTGCGAAGTGTCAAAGACGAATCGCCAACTTGAAGACTTCAAGTTTTCGATTTGACGTGCGAAACCCTTCTATAACAATTTTTTTTGCAGCTTGCAAAAAAATTATTTTCCTAGCTGCCGCCTCTTTTTTTGACTTACGTTTATAGCCAGTATATGAAAGATGACGGCAAAACAACTTCCAAAAATAATGAAATAATTTTTTCCAACAATTTGCAATACTTTTCAGCAAATTCTAACAAGAAATGGCAAATTCCGATACCCAAAAAAATTATTTTTCTTTGATGTTGCGAAGTGTCAAAGACAAATCGCCAACTTGAAGACTTCTCTTTTCGATTTGATGTGCGACACTTTTCTGCAAACGTTGATGTGAAAAGTTTCATACCTATTTCTTTTGCAAAGAATAATGTTTCACAAAAAAATCAATTTTTTCCGCGCAAAACTGGCGAAGATACGGCCAAAGAGTTCTTCTCTCTGACAGCACTCCGCCTTTTGCGTGCTCTCTCGGCCGCAAAAATCGTTAAATATCTCGGCAGCGCTTGCTGCCAAGATGTCTGTCCAAATATATATATATATGTACATATACAAATGCATACGACCCATTTATTCCCAGTTTATTTACATCATTTTCATGAATTAGTCCAACGTTGACAATGTCGCACCTCGAGCAGCCGATGCCGCCGTTTTTGAAGTCTTGCACGGCTCCACTTTGATCGAAATTCGACAGAAAATTGAATCCATTAAAAAGTATCGATGCCGTTGTACCACAATTAGCGACAACATACCATTCACCGTGGGAAGCCAGGACAAGGGAATAATCACAAGTAATCCGAGCATTTCCCAGTCGCTGTGACTTGTAATGCCCCATGCTGACAATACTCAGCGGAATAAACGCGAATAGTAATGTGGCAAGGCCCTAAAATTCTGTCATGACAAGCTTTTACTACGTGTTACGGTTTTTCAAAAGTGCGTAGACTTTTTGGGACATTTTTCACAATGCATTTGACATTTTGCTCTTGTTGTCGCACAGTGCATTTCCCCTCTTTTCGCACGGTGCGCGACCTTTTTTGAAGCATTTTGCACTGTGCAAACCACAAAAATGCTGTATGCACTGTGCAAAATTCCGGGCGTTGACGCAGAGACGCACGTCAAATTGATAACGCAATAGAGAGGGAAGTCTTCAAGTTGGCGATTCGTCTTTGACATTTCGCAACACGTCCGAAAAATTATTTTCCTAGCTGCCGCCTTTTTTCTTGATTTACGTTTATAGCCAGCATTTGACGGAAAACAGCAAAATAACTTCAAAACTACTATAAAATATTTTTTTTCCAACTACTAGCGATACTTTTCAGCAAATTCTAACAAGAAAAGGCAAATTTAGATACCTAAAAAAATCACTTTTCTTCGATGTTGCAAAGTGTCAAAGACGAATCGCCAACTTGAAGACTTCCCAGTGCAATCGAAATATTGCCGCGGCGCAACGTTTGGCTGAGCTTCAGTACTCCGGGGCTGCCCGAGGCTCCAAAGTACTGAAATAAAAAATCTCTTCATTTTACACAATATTTTGCCATGCGTCTCACCTGGTCTAAAAAATCCGTCATCGAGAAGGGTTTTTCGGACTCTCTGATAAGAGGGAAACAGAATGCCAATTTTCGTGTTGAGAAAAAACCCGTTGAGCGCAAAATCTTGACGTGCCCCGGTTTCGGCGCCCGGACAGGTTCCGTCGTATAATTTCGTAGGTTGGAAGCAGGCCCCCGGAGTACTAAAGGCCAACCGTCTTTTTTCAAGTTTTTTTTCAACTACGTCGCTGCGTCGGAGTTTTGCACATTGCCAAATGCTTCGAAATGGCCCGCGCACCGTGCAAAGAGAGCAAAAATGCATTGTACTACGCACTTTGTTGCACAGTGCACAAAGACCTTCTATTTTGCACTGTGCATTTCACTTTTTTTGGGTTTCGCACTGTACAATATATATCGCGGCGACGCAATCTTTTTCAACTACGTCGCTGCGCCGGCGGCTGGAATTTGCACAGTGCAAAGGGTTTTTTGGAGCTTTGCACTGTGCAAAAAGAGAAAAATGCACTGTGCGGTTGCGACAAACGTGTGAAAAGTGCAAAATGCACTGTGCGGAGGAGAAAAAAACTCCACGCACTTTATGAAAGTACTAACAATCGGCTTACCTGAATAATGATGACCTTAGTGAACTGCTGCTGCATTTTCTTGGTCTTCTCACTTCGAATGTTGGACGTTGCATTCATATATTTGACGATTTTGTAAATAAAAAAGACGGCGGAAACGAATGAAATATTTGCAAAGACTCCGGTCGTTTTGAAATGAAGATCCGATGCAAGGTCCGCCTGAAATCTCTAAATATTATAGCTGGTTATGAGCTGTGTTTTTGAAGGGTAAGGGCTCATATTAGTCCGTCCATAATGTCGTTGGAGTGATTTCGGCAACATGCACTGTGCAAAAATAAAATTTCACTTTGCACTGTGCAATTTCTTGCTTTTTGCACCGTGCAATAGGTTTTTTTTGGCTGTCGCTCGCACCCTGACCTTTTTTTGCACGGTGCAAAACATCAAAAATAGCCCCAGCGACCTTCCGGACGCACTGCCCATATGTAGCGAACATAGTAAGCACTCGTCGCGCCTTGGAATCGCGCATTATTTGGTGCGCGACCGCAGAAACTTTTCGACAATTCACTGCGACGAGTGCTCATTATTTTTGCTACAGACTGTTTCTAGGCCATCCGGAAAGTCGCTGGAGTGATTATTGGTTTTTGCACTGTGCGAAAAACGTCAGGGCGCGAGCAACAATAGAAAAAAGCCTATTGCACCGTGCAACAAGCAGGAAATTGCACAGTGCAAAGGGAACTTTTGTTTTCGCACAGTGCATCTTGCCGAAATCACTCCAGCGACTTTGCGAACGGACTGGTAGTTCAATGCCTTCCAGTGCTCAAATATTTCGGCTGTCGCTTGCATCCTCACTTTTTCGCACAGTGCATATCGCCGATGCATTCCCGCGACTTTCCGGATGGACTAGTATTGCGACGCTCAGAATTTAATGAAACGACACAAATTTAGATCAATTTTTTCTAAGGCATATGTGAGACTTCCAGCTCGCGCTTTGCAGAAACAAAAGAGATTTTTAGCTCAAAACTTGGCTATAATGAGATACTTTTTTGCAAATTTTGGCAAAAAAAGTTTCATACCAATTTCTATCGTAAAGGGTAATGTTTCCACAAAAATTCAAAATTTTCCGCACAAAATTGGCAAAGATATCGCCCCAAAGTGTTTTTCTCTGTGACGGCTCTCCGCGTTTTGCGTACTCTCTCGGCCGCAAAGTCTCGGCTCTCCTTGCAAAGCGTGAGCTAAAATTTTCAAAAATTGATATGTGGCCTATTCCCGATGTGTATGCAAAAATTCAGAAAATCTGATCGTCACCAGGGGCGTAGCTAGGGGGGGGAGGACATTGGGGGTACTCATCCCCGGCTAGGCATGGGGTCGGCAAAAAAATGAAAAGGGATTAGAAGGGAGTAAGGGCTTTTCACAGGTACTTGTAATCCCAACACCCACCCCGTTCCCCCCCCCCCCCCCCCCCCCCCCAGACCAACAATCTCAGGTACGCCCCTGATCCTCGCACTCTGAACCCTTCTCTTGTCACTCGACTTACCGTATCAATCGCAATGAGATAGGTATTTCTTCCTTCTGGCAACCAATAATCCGGCATCTGCGACATGTAATAATCTCTTCCTCGCTTTGACGAATACCCTTCCCCGGCCACTCCAAATCCGCCGGAGACAATCGCTGCGACCGCTGAGACAAAAATGGCCCTTATCAAAGTGTAGCCGTTGACTTTGGTGGGGCTGAAATTTGTCAACATTAGGGGCAACAAATAACAAATTTTCAACGACTTCGATCAGGCATTCACAACGATAGAAAAAAGTAGAGTCAACCCCTTGTCGAACGAATCGCAAGGAACCAACAATTGTTATAGATAGACATGGCCTCCGGGCCGGGCCAAAAATCGCGGCCCACCGTTTTAAATTTGCTCTAGCTCGGCCCGTAGACATCAAGTCACCTGGCAAATGTACCATTACTAAGATAAGATAAAAAAATAGTTAGAAAAGTGTTGTAAACCTTTTTAAAATGATCGTATACAGCTGTATACTATTTCCTTTCCTGTATGATGGGGTTTCGACACTCTATTTTTGTTTGCTACACCAATTTTCGCTTTCAGACACAGAATTTTAGTTATTACAAGTCGAGTTCGGGCCGGGCCAAAAGGTCGGCCCGCGGTCCGTTTCAAATTTGTTTGGGTCCGGCCCGGCCCGGGAGCCATGTCCAGTTATGGAAATTTTTTATTGTATAGAGCTTTGTCTTGGCCTAAAATCAACTTTTGTAACCTTTGAAACGAAGAGTCCCGCATTTTGCGCCAAACTAAAAGTTTTAAGGGTCCGGTTTTTTTTCAAAATGAATTGTGACATCTAATACAATGAAAACTTTTCTTATTTTTTTCAATATGAAGGGCGACATCTTATACGATAAAAGTTTTTTTTATTTTTTTCAATATAAAGTGTGACATCTAATACGATGAAAAGTTTTCTTATTTTTTTCAATATGAAGGGTGACATCTTATACGCCAAAAGTTTTTTTTTTATTTTTTCAATATGAAGGGTGAAGTAAAATTTTCACCATAGAAGATGCCGCCCCTCATTTTGAGAAAATGAAGTAAAATTTTTATCGTATAAGATGTCGCCCGTCATTCTGAGAAGATGAAGTAAAATTTTCATCGTAGAAGATATCACACTTCATTTTTAAAAAAATCAAGAAAACTTTTCATCGTATAAGATGTCACCCTATAATCAAACCACTATGGTCAACAGGACGTCTCTTTCGCGGTGTGCCGGACTCTTCGGGAAAGCGCCACTCTTCGGTTTCAATCATTTTTGGCGCCGACGCAACCCAAAATAGTAGAAAAATGTCTCCCGCCCACTTTAATGTTTCGCCCAAACGAAATGTCACAATTGACAAAAGAAATAAAATAATTCCGAGAAAAATATTTTTCCCTCAAAAAAACGCCACGAAAAATTCATTTTCGACATTTCGTTTCATTTCTAACGATACAAAGTGGGCGATCCCTAAGAAGGGGCGGGAGACTCCCTGGGTTACCGTGCATCGTGAACTTTAGTCGTCGCCTCGCGAGAATGTTTTTGCGCGACGGCGCACGCTGCAGACATTTCATGAATCCTTGGCCCGCCTAGTGTTTGTTTCTGCTGTGTACTAGGCGGGCCACAAAGTCTTGCCATGTTTTTGCCCAGTGCGGTCCAAAGTTTCAGGCCTATTTTACCAAAGAGGATAATGTCTCCACAAAAAAAATTTTTTTTTGCGCGGAATTGGCAAAGATGCAGTTGAAAAAAGTTTGCGCCACGGCGATATTTCTCAATTGCACAGTGCAAAAGGTCAAATGCATTGCGAAAAATGTGCACTGTGCGGCGCGCGACAAAAATCTACGCAATTTCGGGGAAGCGTAATATTTAGTATAATAGAAGCTTGTCACGACAGATTTTTCGAGACTAGCCACGTTGATTCCGCTGAACATTGTCAGTTTTGTTGTACAAGAGTTGGTTGTACCGAGGCCGCACACTAACTGGCATCCCACTTACTCCAACAACAGTCGATACCGATAGTAGTACTGGGCGGGCAGCATAAAGCAGCTCATGTTGCTAAGGCACAAATGAAAGAACAGAAAGATGGGACACCATTCATGGCCAACCTCTTTCTCCATTCCACGCGGCACAATGATCAGTGTTCCGTTGGTGAGCAGCAGCTGCTGAAATTGCAAATTTTATTTGTTGCAAAGTATTTGCAATTGCTTGCAATAGCAATTGCAAGGATCAAAAAATTGATGTTTGAACTTTAAAGGGCCAAAAGTAGGGGCGTAGCTAGAGGGGGGGGGGGGCGAGTCAGGGGCATGGGGGTACATCCAGCCAGGGGTCATCAAAAAAAATTAAAAGGGGTAGGGGGGGGGGGGGGGGAAATTAAATTTTTTTTCACAGGTAGCCCCCCCCCCCCAGACCGATTTCTCACAAGGAAAATCACTTTGGTGTCGCAGATCGATCCATACTGGTCACCTAGTGCACGTTCAAGGCCTCACGCAGTGTATGAAGTATCTGGCGTCCAAAAGTGCCCCTGGCTAAAACAGAAAGATCTGGCTTCCAATGACGCCCCTGGCAAGAAAAGCTACTTTTAAAGTGCGTGTTTTACGGCGTGTGAAACGAAATGTCAAAAAAGTTTTTTTATGTTCTGCAGCGTAAGCAAAGGCGGCAGAGTTGCAAACAGTGAAATAATTATTAATAAGCATGTAGAATGTCACCATTATTTTTTTCCGTTGTTATTGGTGCCGTAGACGAAGAAACTTTTTTGACATTTCGTTTCCACGCGTAAAACGCGCAATTCAAAAGCAGCTGTACAGTAATTTAAGGCGAGACATTTTGTTTCACACGCCGTAAAAAAATAGCTGTACTGCACGTAAAATCGAGGAGATAACTCTTCAAATTTTTTCTTTTCGTCCAAAGATTTACCGGAAAAATTATTTTGTAAAATTTTTTTCCTGTGATGGAACTTCCATAAAGGATCAAAACAGCTTCTTTTTAATTGCATTTTTACGGTGTGTGAGACGAAATGTCAAAAAAGTTTTTTTATGTTCTGCAGCGTAAGCAAAGGCGGCAGAGTTGCAAACAGTAAAATAATTATTAGTAAGCATGTTGACTGTCACCATTATTTTTTCCGTTGTTATTGGTACAGTAGACGAAGAAACTTTTTTGACATTTCGTTTCCACGCCGTAAAAAGCGCGATTCAAAAGTAACTGTACTATTCCTTTAATGGTTAATAATTTATTGCGCACTAAATACGAACAAACAGTCTTGCTATGTCGACAAAGTAATGCACTTCCCGAAACAACAATGCAATTCCACAATTTTTATTGGGTTGAAAGTATATTATACATCAGCCTAAAAAAGTGGTATGTACTTTTCGTGCGCCGCTGAAGTGATTTCTGCGATATGCACTGTAAGAAAACAAAAGTTCACTTTGCAATGTGTCGCAAAAATCACTCGTGCAATTTTACGAACGTACTAATATTTGAAACCGGGCTAATCAACTACTAGTGTTTCCATAAAGTGCGTTGACTTTTGATCGTTAAGCCAAAAAATGCATTCAGCTCAGCTTTTTCAAAAATTGCCGTCATTTTGTCAAATTGTGTCAAATTGCCGTCCTTTCGATTGAAGCTGTCTAATCACAATAACCGTTGCTCAGGGTAGCTCAGGCTGTTTTCTCATGACTAGACGGGACAAAAACTTGCTTACTGGTCAGAAACTAAGCTTTTAAAATTTTCTTGATTTTTTGAGACAAAATTCTTCCGAAAGAATTTTAATATCTAAAATTTTTCGTCAGTCGATAGTGTGTGGACGAAACGTCCTAACGGGTTAGGAAATGCGCTGACGTGTGATGCACGGTGCAAGAAGCAAGAAAATTGCATAGAATCTTCATTTTGCACTCTGCATTTGACCTTTTTTTAGGTTTTTGCACTGTGCGCCGACGCATCGCTGCGACGTAAGAAAGTTTCAACTACGTCGCTGCGTCGGCAGCTGGAATTTGCACCGTGCAAAAGCCTTTTTTTGGAGGTTTTCACTGAGCAAAAAAAGGAAAAATTCACTGTGCAACTGCGACAAGCGTGGGAAGATTGCAAAATGCACTGTGCGCTAGCGAGAAAATCTCCATGCACTTTGTGAAAACACTAATAGTGCGTCCGTAAAGTCGCTGGAGAGATTTTTGCAGTTTTCACTGTGCAAAAAACAAGAAATTGCACAGTGCAAAGGGAACTTTTGTTTTCGCACAGTGCATGTCGCTGAAATCACTTTAGCGAATGGGTAATTCAATTAATTCAAATTATTGGTCTTATAATGATTATGTGTCATTGTCGAGTTTATTATTGTAATTTTTTGTGTGATTGTAATTGTTAAGTTTTGTTAACCCAAGTTTTAGATTGAATAGATAAGTCATCAAAGAAGATGGACAAGACTCCTCGTCAAAGAAGACCAGTGGGACAGGGAGTCCAAAAATCATTTTTAAGGGAAAAAATAATTCCGCCAACAATATAAAGCGAAGTACTACGTACCTCTTTCCTACTAGTCTATCCGCAACGTCGCTGGAGTCATTTTTGGCATTTGCACTGTGCAAAAAAGTCAGGGTGCAAGCGACCGCCGAAAAAAGCCGAAAGCACGGTGCAAAAAACAAGAAATTGCACAGTGCAAAGTGAAATTTTGTCTACGTACAGTGCATGTCGCCGAAATCATTTCATTGACTTTACGGATGGACTGGAAGAATCTCTGAATAACAATTGACTTCGGCGACCTGCACAGTGCAAAGAAAGTTAAGGTGCAAGAGACAGCCAAAAAAAGCCTATTGCACGGTGCAAAATGCAATACATTGCACAGTGCAAAGGGACTTTTGTTTTCGCACAGTGCATTTCGCAGAAATTACTCCAGCGAGTTTCCGGTCGGACTAGTATATCTTTCGTACGTTTTTGAAAAATCAAACATACATAACACCCCCAAAACCTACATGTTGTTGCAGCAGCTCGCAGAAGCTGTAAAGCGCATCATAGACCGCCGACGCAATCAGCATTCTCCCGTAGGCACTTGTGGACTTTGTCGCTGTTTTGCGGATCACAAAGAGCACCATCAGGTTGACGACGATCCCACACGCCGACCCAAGCACATCGCTGATTCGGTAGCCGAATTGGAACGTCAACATGCCCAATGTCCTTGTCACACTGAACGCGGAAGAAGGTTGGCACAAACCAGGCGCACTAATTTAGTCGTCTATAAAAGTTCGTTTTAATCTAATATGCTTCGTGAAACCGGCTGTCCCAAACAATCGGGCGGTTCAACTCAATTAAGTGACGGAAATTACAACATAAACATGGTTTATGGCCGCGCAAATGAGTTTTTTCCCGAATGTAAATGTTTAATGTCACTTTCACAACCTTTCGAGAAAGTGGGGATAGTGCATTCCTCAAACATACGTGCAGCATGGAAGAGATCCCGCAGATTGCACGGTTATTTTTAAGCTTTATGAGCACTTTAAGCGATAGTACAACTACTTTTGAATTGCGCTTTTTGCGGCGTGGAAACGAAATGTCCAAAAAGTTTTTTTGTCTACTGTATCAACAACAACGGGAAAAAATAATGATGACATTCTACATGTTTACTAATAATTATTTTACTGTTTGCAACTTTGCCGCCTTTTTTGCTGCAGGACATAAAAAACTTTTTTGACATTTTGTTTAACACGCCGTAAAACGTTGTCCTGGCCATTTAAATTAACAAGGAAGTACTCCAAGTGCGACGCTCAGATTTTCTTTAAATTTTGCACTCAAGTCCGGCGTAGGCCATGGCCATTACCGTTCAAGCTCAAGGTCTACCGGGCCTTCCAATTACACCCCAGCCCGGCGATAGCCTCTTGGAGCAGTTGAGCTTGTGAGTTGAACTCAGAAGGGAAGTACCGGCGGCTCAGGCCAAATATCATTTCCTGAAAATTTTGGCTTGCGCTTTGTAAGGAGAGCCGAGATATTCAATAAAATTTGCGGCCGAGAGAGCAGGCGAAACGCGGATAGCGGTCAGAGAGAAAAGTCTTTTTGGCCATAACTTTGCCTGTTTTGCGCGGAAAAAAATATTTTTTTTTGTGGAAACATAACCCTCTTTGGTAGAAATAGGTATAAAACCTTTCATGCCCCAATTTGCAAAAAGTTTCACATTTTCGCCAATTTTCGATCTAAAAATCTCGGTCGTTTCTGCAAAGCGCGAGCTAGGAGTGTCGCATATGTCATAGAAAAAATAATACTAAATTTGTTCCAAGTTTCATCAAAATCTGAGCGCGTCGCACTTGGGGACTTCCTCTGTAAGTGTAGGAGTCAAATTCAATTTCAATGGAAAAAATAATTTCAATTTCTACACACAGCACATACGAAAAATCCGTTCGCCAAGCACAACCCGATTATTAGTTTTGTGACTTCAAGTATAATGTTTCAAAAATAGCAAAAGGTAGTGTACTACATATATAAATGCGACGCAAAGACCTTCCTCAGGCCTTTGCGCACACGTCGGGCATATCCACAATATGAATTCCTGAAAATTTTAGCGCGTGCTTTGCAGGCACAGCCGAGTTATTAATCGATCTTTGTTTCCGAGAGAGCACGCGAGACGCGGAGAGCGGTCACAGAGCAAAACACTTTTTGGCCATAGCTTTGCCAGTTTTACGACGAAAAAATTAATTTTTTGTAAAAACATTACCCGCTATGGTAGAAATAGGCGTGAAAATTTTTGTTCCAAAATTCGCAAAAAAATGTAAGATTTTCGTCAACTTTTGATAAAAAATCATGGTTTGTTCTGCAAAGAGCTAGGACTTTTGCATATGTTTTAGATAAAATAATGCTAAATTTTGCGTCGAATTCAATCAAAGTCTGAGCGTCGGTTAGTTTTGTGACTTCAAGTATAATGTTTCAAAAATAGCAAAAGGTAGTGTACTACATATATAAGTGCAACGCAAAGACCTTCCTCAGGCCTTTGCGCACACGTCGGGCATATCCACAATATGAATTCCTGAAAATTTTAGCTCGCTGTTTGCGGGGAGAGCCGAGATATTCAACGATCTTTGCGGACGAGAGAGTATGCGAAACGCGGAGAGCGGTTACAGAGCAAAAACACTTTTTTGCCGGATCTTTGACAGTTTTGCGTGGAAAAAATTGATTTTTTTGTGGAAAAAATACCCTCTGCGGTAGAAATAGGCATGAAACCGTTTATGACAAAATTTGTAAACAAAGTATCCAACCTTCGACATTACAATCTCGGTCGTTTTGCAAATCGCGACCGTATGTGTCAAAAAATTAATCTATAGCCGTTTCAAATTTGCTTGGGCCCGGCCCGTTAATAAACACCGGCAAATATAGCATTGCTAAGGTAGGGAAAAAATTGTCAGAAAGGTGTTTCAAACCTTTTGAAAATGATCGTATATAGTTGTGTATCATTTCTCTGTCTGTATGATGGGACTCTCTATTTTTGTTCGCTACCCCAATTTTCGCTTTGAGACTCAGAATTTTAGTTATTACGGGCCGATTCTGGGCTTCTGGGCCCGGCCGTTTCAAATTTGCTTTGGCCCAGCCCGGAAGCCATGTCTACTCTCGGAGAAAGCAAAAATTGTTTTAAATTTACAAAAATTTTCATTAATATCTAAGTGCCATAATGTAACATAATGTAAGCCCTTATTTCCCTGAAAAATACCAATACGACATACCAATAATATCCTAAATTTGTTTATTTGGTACCCGTTTCAAAATATATACAGACAACAATTACACAAATATAATCAATAGGTATGGTAAAACTTGCACAGTAATTTTTCGAGTATTTGGTATAACAATTAGAAAAGAAAACGTAAGATCATGCGGACAAAAGCTTCAAATTGCGTTGGGTACGAAGGTAATGCGTTAATGAAATTCATAAAAATTACAGAGCATGTGAAAGTAACCGGTGGGCAGATCAAAGAGCGAACTCGGGAGAGGTAGCGTTTTATGGGTGTGTAGCGCTAAGTCTAAAGCAAATCTTCAGCGAAATCTAGCTAGGAAAAGCTCTGATAAGACAAGGTCTGTTGGCAGCTAGCAATTTCTTTGGTTTCCAGCGAAGGGCATGGGGTACTAAGGGCGTTGTAACGAGTTATATCCAAAAAAAAAACGAATTTTGGGTTTAAAGCTTTCAATTACAAAGAAACGTTCGTTAAAATCAAAGTATACCACATATAACACCGCTAAAACCCTCAAAAACATCCTTAAAGCCTCTAGAATACTTTGTACTAGAAGGTATGTCCAAAAAAAAACGAATTTTGGGTTTGAAAGCTGTTAGAATCAAAGTATACCACGTATAACATCGTTAAACATCCTTAAAGCCTCTAGAATACTTTGTACTAGAAGGTATGTCCAAAAAAAACGAATTTTGGGTTCGAAAGCTGTTAGAATCAAAGTATACCACGTATAACATCGTTAAACATCCTTAAGGCCTCTAGAATACTTTTTACTAGAAGGTATATCCAAAAAAACAAATTTAGGTTCTAAAGCCGTTAAAATCAAATCGTACTACTTATAACATCGTTAAAGCCCTCAAAAAAAGCCTTAAAGCCTCTAAAATACATTGCGCTAGAAGGCATGTCCTAAATCAATGCTTTTCCCAGCGAGATTCGCCTAAATTCAGATGCTGTCCCTTCCCGAGTCATCGTGATGCTCTTTGAAAGGTGCCGCCGTTATATGAATCGTGCTCTCGTTGAGGCCCATCCGATTCTGGGCCGTGTTCAGACATACGCCCATTGAAGGCTTGTGCGGGTACTCCGACGGCGACAATCTCAACAAACTCTGATCGTCCAGGATGGCGTGCTGCGGGATGATGGTGGTAGGCCGATGATACGTCCCGTTTTGGCCGCTGTTTTGCTCGGCCCTCGGACGATTCGCTGCGCCCTCACTCCGCCGTGATAATGTCTCCAGGGCACGTCGTAGCCCGAGTCGGAGGAGGAGGTGTTCTGCGTGGATGGGGAGCAACTCGACGACTCGGAGCGTCGCACCGACCGCGCCAACCGACGATTTATCCGACACATGACCAGGCACGCCGCGAACAGCGTCAACGACACCACAGTGGAGACAATGCAGATTACGCTGAGGAGGGTTGGAGAGATGTCTTGCTGAACCTTGTCCTCGGCGACAATCGACTCGGCGTTGAAGATGCACCACGGACACGCGTTTTCGTGCACACTCACATGGATCAGGGCGCGGAAACAATTGCCTTTTAAGTGGAGATGATAGATCTTGCGGTCGCCTCCCTGAAACATGGTCGTTAAGTCAATTGTTATCGGTTTTAAGGCTTTTAAGATGATTTTTCAGCAAAAATTTACTTTTTTAACGTCAATGCTGTCTATGTCGGACGATTTTTTAGGTATCAAAGGGCGAGAATAGCTACTTTTGAATTGCAATTTTTACAGCGTGTGAAACGAAATGTCAAAAAAGTTTTTTAGGTCCTGCAGCGAAAACAACGGCGGCAGAGTTGCAAACAGCAAAATAATTATTAGTCAAAAAAGCCTATTGCACGCAGGGATGGCGGGCTTGAGAAATTGCAAGTCCGCGGCCCGGCCCGGTAAATACCAGGCCCGGCCCGTTTTGAAATTTCTTGGGCCCGGCCCGCCAAATAGCAGGGCCTGGCCGGCTCGGCTCTGTTAGAGATGTATGTCACCATTATTTTTTTCGTTGTTATTGGTACAGTAGACGAAGAAACTTTTTGGACATTTTTTTAATTCTACGCTGTGAACAGCGCGATTGAAACTTAACTATACTGTCCAATTTAAGATTTGTTTCAGCGAGCTTTTGAATTTAAATAGCGATAACTTGGGCTTTTCTTATTTTATTGCAAAAATCAAGCGTTCTTTCCCTCGCCTCTCCTCCAGATTATGTCATTTAATCTGCAGAGTGCCATTATTCATGGCTTGAGAGGAGGGGATTCGGTTGCGCAACCCCATGCTAACGCCATGGATATAATAGACTTGGGGTTCTTGGGTTACATAATGCCCTAATTAAACATTCGCACGAAAAGAATGGGGAGGCTAAAAGATGGGGTAATCAAGAATTGGGCAAAATTACAGCGATTTTTTTGAGAAAAAAGTCCATTTTATGTCGCGTTTTACTTACAGCGGATGTACCCCAAGTACCGACGCTCAGAATTTTGATTGAAAAATTTAGCATTATTTTATCTAAAACATATGCAAAAGTGCTCTTTGCAGAACAAACCATGATTTTTTATCAAAAGTTGACGGAAATCTTACATTTTTTTGCGAATTTTGGAACAAAAATTTTCACGCCTATTTCTACCATAGCGGGTAAGGTTTGCACAAAAAATCATATTTTTCCCCGCAAAACTGGCAAAGCTATGGCCAAAAAGTGTTTTGCTCTGTGACCGCTCTCCGCGTCTCGCGTGCTCTCTCGGAAACAAAGATCGATTAATATCTCGGCTGTGCCTGCAAAGCGCGGGCTAAAATTTTCAGGAATTGATGTGTGGTCTACGTCGGACATGTGTGCGAATTTTAGAAAAAATCTAAGCGTCGCACTTGGAATAGTTCCTTTGTTAAATGGACAGTACAACTACTTTTGAATCGCGGTTTTTGCGGCGTGGAGACGAAATGTCAAAAAAATTTCTTTGTCTACTGTACCAATAACAACAAAAAAAAATAATGGTGACATTCTACATGTTTACTAATAATTATTTTACTGTTTCCAACTCTGCCGCCTTTGTTTTCACTGCAGGACACAAAAAAAACTTTTTTGACATTTCGTTTCACACGCCGTAAAACGCGCAGTTCAAAAGTAGCTGTTCTGGCCTTTTAATCGATAAAGTTCTTTTAATTAGCATTTTACGACCGCATCTTATACATGAATAATACTTACCCCATCCTCCGCCGGCACCATCAACTGCTCGTTGGTGGAGTTGTCGCAGATGCGCACAAAGTTGAAGGCCGGATCAGTGCCGCTGATCTCCGCCGACACAACAATGTCGCTGAGACGGACCGGCTCCAACGGGTTGCTCACGATCCGATCCAAGATACCATCCTGCAATTAAAGCGGCGTCAGATCGTAAAATTGGACAATAAAACAAACGTAGAGGGCTTTGAGGAAGATGAAAGATAAAGCAACGGTTTGGAGATTAATATCGACGGAAAGAGAGGTTAAATTAGATTTCTTTCAACTTATTTTGAATAATTTAATTTATGCAAACATTGACGGCACATGTTTAATGTCATTGTGTTAACAAAATTGCTGAAAGAAATGAAATAAAAGTGTCACAAGTTTGAGAAAGTAAAACATAAACAGCAAAGGCATTTTTGATGTGTGCTCTGCTCACTGATCTCAGTTTTATAATTCAAAGATACGAAAAAATTGCTAAACAAACAGTAAGACTAAAGTTATCTTCGAATTTACGTGAAAAACAAAGCGTTAAGCGGAATTTCAGATACCACGCAAATAAATCCGGTACTAGTCGGTCCGTAAAGTCGGTGGAGTGATTTCTGCGACATGCACTGTGAGAAAACAAAAGTTCTCTTTGCACTGTGCAATTTCTTGCTTCTCACACCGTGCAATAGGCTTTTTTCGGCTGTCGCTTACACCTGACTGTTTTTGCACCGTGCATGTCGCCGAAATCACTCCAGCAACTTTGCGAATAGAGTAATATGCCAGGATGGGTTATAATTTATGGGAGAAATAATGACAATGGGGCGAAGCTGGAGGTGGAAATTGCAAAAACGGAGAGGAAAAAGTGAAAACGAACAGAAAATGGTGAATTTGAAAAAAAAATTTAATTGGGTCATCAAAAATTTGAAAAAATTTTCAAATAATTTTTTGTTGGAGATTTTGATAAAACTTGGCTCAAATAGAAGTAATACTAGTATATATGAAAGACCCTAAAGTCGCTAGAGTAATTTTCGCGATATGCACTGTGCAAAAACAAAAGTTCTCTTTGCACTGTGCAATTTTTTGCTTTTTGCACCGTGCAACAGGCTTTTTTCGGCTGCCGCTCGCATTTTGACCTTTTTTTGCAATGCGCATGTCGCCGAAGTCACTCCAGCGACTTTGCAAACGGACTAGTATTGAATTTTGATTCGATTTACAACCCTCTGTACGACAAACCTCCCTGTAATAAAAGCGGTCCTTTACAAACAATTTTATAGTACCCAAGAGTCAATTTCATGCCAAAAAGAACCGGTACACAACCAAACCTTTCTATAACGAATAAGTTTGTTGTACAGAGGTATGATTTTATCTAGCATAGACGTTGCAAAAACTTCAGTCAAGATTATGCACGATAAGTCACAAGGAACCAAAAAAAGTCGTTTGTTATAGAAGGGTTTCGTTGTATACAGGTTTATCTTGCCTTACAATAGACTTCCGCGACCTCCGGAATAGTTCGTTATAGAGAGCGTTTGCTTTTAAAGCAAGGAAATTGTGCTCTTAGTGATTTTAATGTAAAAATTTTTGATTATAACAAAAAATTTTACTATTTTAGCTCTAAAAGCTATGACATTAAATTCCCAATACCTTCCCCATTCTCTTTCGACACTATTTTGACACCTAAACGTTGCCAAATTACCTTGGTCAAGGTCACAATCCAGAACAATGCCAAATTGTCGCCGTTAGACCGAACAATGGCCCCGGTATTGTCTTGCGGATTAACCTATGGACAATGCGGATTATACCGGTCAATTATTGGGGAAGACAGTCTTTACGTTCACATAAAAAATCGAAAAGAACGAAACGTCATCTTACAATTGCCAGGCAATGATTTGACAGCAAAAACTTTTCTTACTAGTGTTTCCAAAAGTGCGTAGACTCTTTTCGGTTTTTCTCGCCGGCGCACAGTGCATTTTACCTTTTTTCCCCTATTTGTCGCTCACGCACCGTGCATTTTCTCTGTTTTTCGCACAGTGCAAACTTGAAAAGCGTTTGCACTGTGCGAATGCACGCAAAAGTTAGAAAAAGCTCGCCTCGCGGCAATTGATGCATGGTGCGGGAAATGGCGCAAAGAGGTGAATTGCACAGTGCAAAATGCATTTTTTTGCGTAGCAATTTAATGTCCATATATTCACTTTATGGAAATACTATAAATTTAGTACAGACCTGCAAAACAGTTTGTTATGCATTTCAGCCTCTGTACAACGTAATCTCTATAGAATAAACGACTTTGAAAGTCCCACAGGGCAATTGTGGGCTAAAATGAACCTCCATGCAACAAAAACTTTCTGCATTTTTTTTGGTTCTTCGCAATTTGGGGGGGGGGGGGCTTTTTTGCAATTTTTTTTTTTTTAATTTTTGGAATGCAATGTTTTTTGTATGAAGTAATAGATGTATCATCAAAAAGTCCATGAAGTTTTCTCTCTCTCGCACAGCGCATATTGCACCTCTCTTATGCTTGTCGCCACCGTACAGTGCATTTTCCTCTTTTTGCACGGTGCAAACCTCCAAAAAATGGTTTTGCACGGTGCAAGTGGGAGCGACGTAGTTGAAAAAAGCTTGTGTCGCCGCGATATTCTGATTGCACAGTGCAAACGCCAAAAAAGGTGAAATGCACAGTGCAAAAGGAAAAATTTTTGCACAGTGCGACAAAATCTATGCTCTTTATGAAAATACTAAATAATATAAGTATCCACTTTATATTGACCTAAACTCTCTTTATTTCCCTCCACTTTGCTCCAATTTGCGGACGTTTTTGATGTTTACACATAATTGCCGCTCTTGTAAGGCGACAAGTCCTTGATTGTGCCTTATAAAGGTAATGCGAATCTCCCACTGCGTGCAAGTCACCTTCTTCTCCGCTTTTTTTTGCGGATTTATTAATTGAGGATCGGCAAGGAGAATGAAAACCCTTGTTTTGTTTGTAATCCGCAAAAGCGGGCCCTAATGACCCGGATTTGTTGGCGTCACAAGCGGATTTGAGATGTTTTGCGCGCACGGGCGATGAGTTAGTTGGATTCATTAAAGTAATGAGGGAAATTCGGAGTAATAGTAGGGAAAACAGTTAACTTAGGTAAGAGGATATTAAATTTTTGTCATTTCGACCTTAAAATTGCTGTAATTTTTGCAAATTTGCCTACGGAAAGCCGCTGGAGTGATTTTGGCGACATGCACTGTGCAAAAAATCAGAGTGCAAGCGACAGCCCAAAAAAGCCTATTGCACGGTGCAGAAAGCAAGAAGTTGCACAGTGCAAAGAGAACTTTTGTTTTCGCACAGTGCAGAAATCACTCCAGCGACTTTACAAACGTAGTTGTAGCGCAACCTAAGTATCTCTTCAATGCCTCAGCGAATTTTGGTCACAACTTGTCTCAAGTTTTGACAAAATTTCCGTTCTGCTATATAGACCTCTTTTCCAACGATTTTCTATCAACTACTCATCGTATCTCTCATCGTTTGCGTCTACCCTATCTCCAAATGCAAATTCCGATCGTGTTTTGTCCACTGAACCGTAAATAGAGCGCCTCTGTTCGGCTGCGAATCAAAGCCCTTAACATGTCGCATCGCCGTTTCCGGTTGCGCAATCATCGCTAAAGTTGGCACTAGCGCCCCTTAAACAGAGCTTTGTCGGCAAGAGTCTCTTATAACTCGATCTTTACGCTAATTTAAGTGGACTATTAAGACGAATGTTTAAGGGCGCTGGGACCTAATGAGATCAATTTGGCTTGGAGAGGAAGTGAAGTTCTCAAGGTGTGAAATGCAGAATTTGATGAGACTTGGCATAAATTTTGATGAAAATATGCTTAGAAATACTATAGTATGTCCGAAAAGTCGGTGGAGTGAATTCGGCGATATGCACAGTGCAAAAAAAATCAGAATGCAAGCGACACCCGAAAAAAACCTATTGCACGGTGCAAAAAGCAAGAAATTGCACAGTGCAAAGTGAACTTTTGTTTTGGCACAGTGCATGTCTCGGAAATCGACAGTTTGACCATCCCACGTCAAATCGAAACAGCAAGATAGAGGCAATTCTTCAAATTGGCATTCGTCACAAATTTGGGATACGAGAAATCTTTCTTTACCGATTTCCTGTCTAATTTAGAAAAAACCAAGTCTTTTTTGACAAAGTTTACCATTTTTAAGCTCTATGAATCTTTTTCAGACTTGTTTTGACCGGTAATACCCAGCGGTAAAATTTAAAATAATTTTTCCGATAATTCTTAGGACGAAAAGCCAATTTGAAGAGTTCCCTTTTCAATTTGACGTGCATTGGAAATGTTCCAACACTTGTTAGCAATTTTTCAAAGATCAAAGTCTTATTTGTAGTTGCATCTTACATTCCACCCCTTTATTAGACCCAAGCCCGCAATTCTTCTGCTAGGATCAATCGTAAAACCCTTTCCTTTATGTAATTTGAATCCCGAAAGTGATGGACAGCCAGTGATTTTTCCGCCACAACCGCGGGTGGATTAAAGGAAGAAAGGGAACACACCGCCCCGGCTGTAAAGATGTTTTTCTTGTTGATCTCGACAAATTTTTGGAGGGAACGCGAGAGAAAAAACACAGAAACATATTTGAGGACGAATGTAGAAACAAATGGGGCCTACTAGTCCGTCCGGAAAGTCTAAACTGGCAAAGTTATGAACAAAAAGTGTTTTTGTCTCTGACCGCTCTCCGCTTTTTGCGTACTCTTTCAAATATCGTCGAATATCTTGGCCGCGCCTGCAAAGCGCGAGCTAAAGCCTTCAGGCTTTGGTATGTGTGAGCGACAACAAGTCTACCATCAAGTTAATATGTGGTCAAGTCCGTCCGGAATGTCGCTGGAGCGATTTCGGCAACATGCACTGTGCGAAAACAAAAGTTCCCTTTGCACTGTGCAATTTCTTGCTTTTTGCACCGTGCAATAGGCATTTTTGGCTGTCGCTCGCACCCTGACGTTTTCTGCACAGTGCGAACATTAAAAATCGCTCTAGCGACCTTACGGACGGACTATTATATAAAAACAAATGGCATATATCGGAAAAATAATAAAAATTTAATTTTTATGACCAAAAAAAATTTTTTTAAATTTTTTCTCAAAAAAATTTTAAAAAAGTTTAAATTTGCAAGTTTCAAAAGACTAAAATTTCCATATATGCACTGTTTGCCAAATTACAGTGAAATCCCCGCAAGATTTCTTCGAAAACATTGTTTTAGAAGAAGCTCAATAAAGACTTCCGGTAATTTATGCAAACACACAGTGAAAAAGAAAAAAGTTTTGCTTTGGCGTCAAAAATGGTATTTTTGGCCAGTAAAAATTTTGTTGACGTATGAATCGCGACAAAATCTGTTAAATAAAAGTAGCAATTCTAAAAATGCATTAAGTTATGGTCGAAAAATGATTTTTCGACCGAAAATGTTTGTTTTTTGAAAGTCAAAAAACGCAAATTTTGGTATGAAAATTTTCACATCTGTTTCTACCGTAGAGTGTAATGTTTGTGCCAAAAATCAACCTTTTCTGCACAAACCTGGCAAAGATATGGCCAAAAAGTGTTTTCTCTGACCGCCCTCCGCGTTTCGCGTGCTCTCTCGGCCGCAAAGATCGTTAAATATCTGGGCTGGGCCTGCAAAGCGCGAGCTAAAAATTTAAGCAATTGATAAGTGCCTCTACATAGAGAATCTGTGCCAACTTTGAAGACAATATGCAAAGAATGGGATTTTTTACAGACTAAACAAAAAGCGAACCCCATAAAATCCGCTAATAAAAATAAAACCCAAAAAAAACGCGTCGAAATGTGTCCCCATTCCACACTGATCATAACCATATGATAAATCACAATGCAAACAAGACCAAAACGCTTAAACCAAACAAAAAACGCCATAAAAGCGCCCATTACCTGTGGAGTTGTGTTCAGCTTGAGGAGGGATGCCAGATTTGTTTGCGCGCCGGCTCGCAGCACCGTCTTGAGTTGGGGTTCGCGGCACAGCTCGTTCATGAGACAATTGGGTTGTAATTGGAAGGATTTCAGCTCCATGACCAGCCATCGCACGCGGTAGCCGGCGATGCTGGGCATTAGGATCGAGAGGAATATGAGATGGTAGAAAGGCGTTGAGCAAATCATGGCGATGGGAGATGAAAATTGAGAGTTTTGAAGGGGAAGGCAGTCTATTTTGAACCTGAAGATTTAAATTTGAGTAAAATAAAAAATTTGCATAATTTTCAAAAATTTGCGTAAAACTCGAAAATTTGCATAAATTAAGAAAAATTGAAAAAAATCATTTTTTAAAATACGAAAGACAAACTTCAAATATAATTATGATCTTACAGTTAAAATAATGAATATTTCAAATTGCATAAATTTGCATAGGCTATAAAACTTTGTATAAGATACACAAACATGGCACAGAAAGGATAAAACTAATAAATACAACGCGAGACCCCTTTTAAAATAATCAAAATCCCAAAAAAACATTTGAATATTCAAATTTCCAAAATTATAAAAATTACTAAAATATCCAAAATAAGGTAAAGTCGACATAAATTCCCTCCTAATCGCCGTTCGACTCCTTGTCCCGATAAAACTTTCGGGTTTCCCTCCGAAAATATATAATAAGCCCCGCCCATTTGCCGTTCGTTCCGTAAAAATCGCCGCTCTCTGCCGCTCTCCCAATTACAGGCGCTCTCTTCGCGGCAGCCAAATTATCCCTGGATCGGCAACAATATGACGTAAAAGGTATGGAAATGGGATGAGGATTAAGATTGATTTTGTGATATTGAACATGTCAGGGGTATGTCAAATATTTTGCAAAAAAAATCTCGACCAAAGGTGTCGTAAATATCGAGGAAAGGTTTTATGTAGAGAGCAGATAGTTGTAGATGTGATCTAGATCTCGAATATAGCTTTAAATCTTGTAAGTTGCAAGTAATAAACGAATTTGTACGTAGACGTCTTAATAAAGGCCGGAAAAACAAAAAATCTCAAAAATTTTCAATTTTAGCTGCAGTTACCTCAGCCTACAGGCAACTAGCATCCGTATACGGCTAGGTCCTTATATAGAAGGCAATTTTTTGCGCGTAGTATTTGTTATACAGCTGCTAAAGCCATTTAAAGTCTCCAAAACCCCTTGAAAATCCAAATTTTCACCAAAAATCCAAATTTTCTCTCAAAAAATTCGATTAGCGACAAAAATTCAGTCCGCTCCGACTCCATTCCAACTTCAAAATTGAGTTTAGCCCCGAGACTCCGCGATCCGAACTCATTCCTCGCAAAAATCACCCAAAGACGAGGGCAGTGATCCCTCTAAATGGCGCGCAACCCCCGCGAACTCTCGACATGACAAAAGAAAGCGAAGAAGCCGCGTTAACGCACACTGTTTCGACTGGCATTGTAATCGGAGCTGTTCGGAAGCCGGTATCGGTTATTGTAAGTTCAAAAGAGAGGGAAAACAGGGTGGGTGAAAAGCCAAAAGTGAGAATTCTTTTTTTCTTGTTATGGGCGTTTGGATGGGTCATGATTTATGGGAGAAATAATGACAATGGGGCAAAGCTGGAGGTGGAAATTGCAAAAACGGAGAGGAAAAAGTGAAAACGAACAGAAAATGGTGAATTTGAAAAAAAAATTTTAATTGGGTCATCAAAAATGTGAAAAAACTTTCAAATAATTTTTTGTTGGAGATTTTGATAAAACTTGGCTCAAATCAAAGTCATACTAGTATACATGAAAGACCCTAAAGTCGCTAGAGTAATTTTCGCGATATGCACAGTGCAAAAACAAAAGTTCCCTTTGCACTGTGCAATTTCTTGCTTTTTGCACCGTGCAATAGGCTTTTTTCGGCTGTCGCTCGCACCCTGACTGTTTTTGCACCGTGCATGTCGCTGAAATCACTCCAGCGACTTTGCGAATGGACTAATCAGCCAGATTTTTTTATCGAAAAATGTCAAAAATTTGAGATTTTTTTTGAATTTTTTAAACTCAAAAGTTGGCATAATTTTTCACATGTTGAGTACCATTTTCAAACTGAAACTCGATATTTTCAGCGAAAAATCAACGAAAAGGTCTCTCCTGTATAAATCTGGTCATTCTTTGTAGCGTCTTGCGTTGCAAAGATTGCTAAATATTTTAACGGCCTTTGCAACGAGGGAGCTGAAATTCTCAGCAATTTAAATTAACCCGTGACAAGCAAGTTTGAGAAATTTTCAAAAAATCCCGCAGGCAATGTTTGAGTAATAGCCATTTTAGTCAAAAATCTTATAAAAATCCAAAAATCTGGGATTAAATCCAAAAGCTACCCTTTATTCCACTCATCCCGACATCCCTGACCTCAAGTCCTCTTGTGAACACCTAAGCCTTGCCCAAGTGTCCTTCAACTCCCATGTTTGATCAAGAATTCCGGTCGAGAAAGAGATCTAATCCTTCCCATTGTGGAAGATACGACATGGCCTGGGCAAATACGCATAGCTACGCAATTCGGTGGCAAATTTGCTAATATGGACGTCCCGCGGAGGCGAACAAAGAAAATGAACTCTGAGTCAACAGAAGGTTCGGATACCCGGAGATATTGTAAATCTCACATCATTTACAACACCTTCCGTTTGAAAATCAAATCTCAATGCGGGCTTGAAGCGTTTTATTGACTCCTTATCGCTAATTGGATTACTTAAATTGATGCAACGCAAATTGTATCGCAGATAAGTTTCACATAGCCTGAAATCTAATAATCTCAGCAGCTGGATGACTTCAAGCCAAGTTACGCAAGGTTTATGGCCGTTAAGTTGCTAGATAAGCGATTTTAGAGGCATATATGGGGGTAAATGAAGCCATGGCCGGAGAACCATGTAACCGTTGTTGTTGTCTGTCCGGAAAGTTGTTGTAGTGATTTTTGGCGCTTGCACTGTGCAAAAAAGTCAGGTTGCACGGTGCAAAAAGCAGGAAATTGCACAGTGCAAAGTGAACTTTTGTTTTCATGTCGCGCAAATCACTTCACCGACTTTCCGGACGGACTAGCAAATATTATAAGTGTATATTTTAGTGAAAATACCACAAAATCTGATCGTCCCATTTGGAGGAACATTTCAAATTTTTCAAAGGGCGCAGTCGAAGCTCTGGCCATAAATTGGCCAATATTCAAATTTTTCTTGCTATTATTGGCGGATCAAATTTACTGCGCGTTAAACAAGAGATAAGCTATGATCCTACCAAAAATCATGTTTATCCAAAGAGAATTGGCAAAGTTATTGCGAAATTATGTCTTCCGTCTCCTAATTTCCCACAATATCTCACCTGAAAAGATCGTTGAATATCTCAGCTAGCTCTGCAAAAAAAGAAGCTGCTATTTTCAGCAATTGATGCTTGGTATCTTTAGAGTATATGTGCAAAGATATCAAGAAAATCTAAGCTTCAAATTTAAGGCATTCCCCTGCAGAAGAACAACAACTTGGACTAACATACCAAAATTTTCGCTGCTTAAAGCTGACCAAACTGGAGCGCGCCCTTCATTGGACGAATTAGGAATCGATTACCCAATCGATCACACCTCGCTCCCGTCCATAACTCACTCTCGATCTTGATTAGCGCCCGAAACCTTATCGATGGCGCAGAACAACGCGAATCTCCCCGGTTATGAGCATGCCATAAAACAATCAGAAAGGTCGAGTTAAGGCTAAATCGACGGGATATGTTGGGCGGGAAAACTGAGGCTTGGGAATTTTAGGGGTCAGATGATATTTTAGAGATTAGAAAATTAAAAATTAAATTTTTTTTTATAAAAATCCAAATATGGGCAAAAAAGTAACTTTACAGGAAAGACACTCCAAGTGCGACGCCATGATTTCTATGAAACTTGGCACAAATAAATTTTGTAAGAGTTGACATGTGGTCTATCCCAAAAACGTGTGCAAACGTTACCAGTCCTTCCGGAAAGTCGCTGGGGTGATTTCGGCGACATGCACAGTGCAAAAAAGTCAAGGTCTGAGCGACAGCCGAAAAAAGCCTATTGCACGGTGCGAAAAGCGAGAAATTGCACAGTGCAAAGGGAACTTTTGTTTTCGCACAGTGCATGTCGCGGAAATCACTGCAGCGACTTTCCGGACGGACTTGTAAAAAATCCTGAGCGTCGCACTTGGGGATACTTCCCCTTTTAGCCCCACAATCCTTTCTTATACAAATTTTTTTGAGCCCGCTAGCCGACAAAATGCGCAAAAAATAATTAGCATTATACCATAGGCCTTACAATTTCAACGCCCTCTCCCTCTCCGAATCCGCATTAATAATTTTTGTGTTGAGCGCGGAGTTTATGAATTATTAATCGGAAAAAAATATTTGGAAAGGCGAAATGAAGGCAGAGTAAGGTCAACTCTTGCTTCACAATGCTTTGAGAATGGTAATTTAGGAGTAACAAATAGGGTGGTAATGAGGGAACGGAAAATAGCAGCTGATTTCTTGAGGTGTTCTCAAATTTTGGATGACTAATGCAAAATCAAAAATTCTCCGAAATCAATGACGTAATTACCTTCAAATTTCAGGTGTATAATCCGAATAGAACACTCAGCTTTTACTAAAAATCCTAGCTCACGCTTTGCAAGGAGAGCCGAGATATTCAACAATCTTTGCGGCCGAGAGAGTACTCGAAACGCGGAGAGTGGTCAGAGAAAACACTTTTTGGCTGTATATTTGCCAGTTTTGCGATGAGAAAAGTTATTTTTTGTGAAAGAATCACTCTCTGTGGTAGAGATAGGCATGAAACTTTTCATGCCCAAAGACTATGAACATTTAGCAAACAATTTTTTTTGCTGTTTTTTTGAGAATTATAAACTAAATGATTTGATTTTTTTGTAAAAAATTTTTACATTGCCGGTTGAACATGGAGAACAAATTTGATCTCGGAAACGCAAAGAAAATATTGATTTTTTGCAATTTTGGATAAAAGATCTCGATCATTTCCGTAAATTTGACATATTAAGTTAGAAAAAAAATAGCTATGAAATTTTTGAATTTTTTTAAAAATTCCGGAGTTTTCTAGAACATTCTTTTTGTATTGTATATAAAGGTTGACTCAAGGACTACATTGTAGCATATACATGGATCGTCAATCTTCTAGCTTGCATACTACTCTAGTTGCAACTCGCTGGAGTGATTTCGGCGACATGCACTGTGCAAAAAAAGTCAGGGTGCGAGCGACAGCCGAAAAAAGCCTATTGCACGGTGCAAAAAGCAAGAAATTGCACAGTGCAAAACGAACTTTTGTTTTTGCACAGTGCATACCGCGAAAATTACTCTAGCGACTTTACCAGACTTGAATGCTCTTGTCCCAATCTTGTGCTAAAATTCCGCAAATTCCCCAAACTAATAACCCCTTAAAAAGTAATTTGAACTTGCATTCCCTTCAACTCCCTCAAACTGCGGAACCGAAACCAGTAAAAGCGGAAAAACGAAGCTCAAGAAAGTCGGCTGATCCTTATCTGAAGCTGTTCCAAATTTCCGAAAACATGGCGTTGTTAGCCGTTTTCTAACGAAGGTGATAGGTGAAAAAAAATTTGAAAAAGTGAAAATCAAAAAAAATTTTTTTTAGGGAAAAATCTCATTTTTTGATACTAAAAAGAGAACAAAAAACAATAAGAAAGTGCTGTTCCGATGTGTGAAAACTATTTTTACCACCATTACTACTACCAATATTTCCATGAAGTGCATGGATTTTGCCGCTTTCCGCACTGTGCACAAAAAACCTCCATTTTGCACTGTGCATTTCACTTTTTTGCTTTTTGCACTGTGCAATTGGAATGTCGCGGCGGCGCAAGCTTTTTTCAAGAACGTTGCAGCGAGAAATCGCACAGTGCAAAACGAGGTTTGCACTGTGCATTTTTTGGAGGTTTGCACTGTGCAAAAAATTTTTTTTGAAATTTTACTGTGCGGTTGCGAGAAGCGTAGGAAAATTGCAAAATGCACTGTGCTAAAGAGAAAAAAGTCCATGCGCTTTATGAAAATACTATATGTACTATTACTATACACAAAAAACATTGTTTTCCAAAAAAAAAAAATTTTTTTTGATTTTTTTCCAAAAATTTCCCCGAAAAAATCGCAAAAACTCTTCGTCAAATTACAATCTGGCCAAAAACAATTATAATACTGATATTTCAGGCCTTCTCCAAAGCAATGGCGTCCCAAAAAAGCGGCGCCCTCTCTTTGATCCATTCAAATTCGCGAGCCGATTTAAATATTGTTTAAAGAAGACGAAGACAAAGTTTCGACCTCCAAAAAATGGCTGAAAGGTGCTAAATACTCGGAATGGGAGAGGTTTTTCGGTAGTCATAACAGCGAAGACACGAATCCAGGGCAAGCCGACGAGGGCGAGGGGTTTTCAAAACAGAACAGTAGCATTGTTCAGGGGAGATTTATTAATGGCGGTTTTGAGGGGGGTAACAGCAGCAAGTTGGGGGCTCTAAACAGTGGAATTTGCAGTTCAGTGAGGTGTAAAAAACAGACAAATTTCGGAACAACGAGCCGCAAGGAATCAAAAAGTTTTTTTTGTACTATATAGTCCGTCTGCAATGTCGCTGGAGTGATTTACGCGACATGCACTGTGCGAAAACAAAAAATTCGTTTTGCACTGTGCGATTTCTTGCTTTCTGCACAGTGCAACAGGTTTTCTTTTGGCTGTCGCTCGCACCTTGACCTTTTTTGCCTAGGGCGTGACGCGGAAATCACTCCAGCGACTTTGCGGACGGACTAGCTAGTAGCCTTCAAATTTTGTATGCTCCCTCTGCCTAGGCTGCATTTTAATTTCTGAAAATATTAGCTGGTGCATTGCAGGGAGCGGCGAGATATTCAACGATCTTTGGAGATACACCACTTTCCTTACAATTACAAGTTTAGAAAAATCGGTCAGAAAAGTCGCTGGAGTAATTTCTGCGATATGCACTGTGCGAAAACAAAAGTTCTCTTTGCACTGTGCGATTTCTTGTTTTCTGCACAGTGCAATAGGCTTTTTTTCGCTCGGCTTTTTTTGCACAGTGCAAGCAACAAAAATCACTTTGGCGACTTGCCGGAAGGCCTAGTATTAAAACTAAATTTACAGCTAAAAAATGCCAAAATCCATTTAAACTTGCAACAAAATCACTCCCTTCTTTCCACAGTTCCTTAAAAAAACGGCGCCATTCTTTCTCGGGCCCCGCTTTGAGGCCAGCCGCGCGTTTTATTGACAGGTTGTCGAAACCGAAGCCCCCAAACTCTCTGAGGGTAATTTTTCAGCCGCCGGCACATTATCTTTGATGCCGACGCCACAATATTTAGATTAATTGGGCCTGGAGTGGGTTTGGGACATTCGAAAAGTGGGTCAAAAATCAGGGCCTAATGGGAGTTTTATTAGCGTTTTCATAAAATGCATGAATTTTGTCGCTATTCACAAAAAACCCTGCATTTTGCACTGTGCATTTCACCTTTTCTGGTTTTCGCACTGTGCAATCGGATGCAAGTTTTTTTCAACTACGTCGCTGCGTCGGCGCCAGGAATTTGCACAGTGCAAAAGGCGTTTTTTGCAGTTTTGCACAGTGCAAAAGAACGAAAATTTACTCTGCGGTTGCGAGAAGCGCGGGAAGAGAGCAAAACGCACAGTGCAAAAGAGAAAAACGCACTTTATGAAAATACTATTAAATTGTCACAAACAATTTTTAGGGCCTAGACACATTACCGTTCGCGTTTTTCCCGCTAGTGTCAGCATGACATTTTGTCGCGCCGCACAGTGCATTTTTCCTCTTTTTGCACGGTGCGCGGGCCTTTTTGAATCCTTTTGCACAGTGCAGACCTCAAAATTGCCGTTTGCACTGTGAAAAATTGCCGGCGCCGGCGCAGCGACGTAGTCAAAAAAGGCTTGCTCCGCGGCGATATTTTCATTGCACAGTGCAAAAGGTCAAATTCACTGTGAAAAATGTGCACTGTGCGGCCCGCAACGAAAATTCGACGCACTTTTGAAAGACCGTAGTACTCTAATATTGTCTTCAATGTCCAAAAAAAATGATTACAATCGAAAAGCGTTCTAAACACCTCAAACGGATCCCAAAACATTCGCTCCAACTGCAAAGTCAGGAAACAATGGCATATTGAATACACAGTCGGACTACCTTCAGAAGTCCTTGAACTGAGTCAAGTCCGCGTCGACGAGGTTCAATGAGGTGCGGGTCTTTTGTCGAAAAAATTAAAAAGAAAACTTTCTTTTGGTGCGGCGAAAAAAGTGGGGGAATTGCGGGTAAACCTGGGAAAACGGAGGGAAAACGTTTTGGGCAAGGTTATGGAATCGTAAATTGAAAAATAGCAGTCAATTTTACTGAACTGTTAGAATACGGCGTATTTTACCCAAAAAAGGCGCTCCAATTTTTTATTCTTCAATTGCGGCCGAAAATTGTTCCAAACTTTGAATTAAATTTACTTGGCCGTTCGAACTACTCGGGACAGAAAGTCCTGACAATTTGTCGCGCGCACCAAAATTGTCGTACCGAAGAATCGCTCCGAAAAACATGCGTCGCGCGCGACGTTAGTGCAAAAGCAACAAAATGCATCGTGCAAAATGTTGTTTTTCTGTCAAAATGCACCGTGCAAAGCACTTTTTTCGCAATTTTCGCAGCGACACGCAAAAACCGTACCGTGCAAATCATCAGGACTCAGGACTTTTTGCCCCGAGTGGTATAATAGTTTAAAGTTGCTGACGTAATTTTTGGCGCTTGCACTGTGCAAGAAAGGTCAGGGTGCGAACGACATCCGAAAAAAACCTATTGCACGGTGCAAAAAGCAAGAAATTGCACAGTGCAAAGTGAACTTTTGTTTTCGCACAGTGCATGTCGCAGAAATTACCCAAGCAAGTGATTGCGGACGGACAAGTACTTTATGACAAAAATTTCGGAAGGAAAATTCTGACAAGATCAGGTTTAGACAATCTAAAATCATTTTAAAAATTTTTTTCGATTGATAACCGGCGAAAATACAATAAGTGAAGTGCTGCAAGTGCGACGATCAGATTTTGATAAAATTTGGCACAAATTTTGATTATTTTTTTCTACGGCATATACAAAGTTTATACCTAGCGCTTTGTAGAAACGACGGAGATTTTTGGATAAAAAGTCGGAAAAAATGTGAATTTTTTTTGCGAATTTTGGCATGAAAAGCGTCATGGCTATTCCTACCACAGAGTGTACTGTTATTTAAAAAAATCCTTTTTTTCGCGCAAAACTGGCGAAGTAATAGCCAAAAAAGTGTTTTTCTCTCTGACCGCTCTCCGCGTTTGGCGTACTCTCTCGACCGCAAAGACCGTTGAATATCTCGGCTGTAACTGCAAAGCGTAAGCTAAAATTTTAAGCAATTGATATGTTGTCTATGCCCAAAATGTATGCAAAATTTAAAGAAAATCTGAGCGTTGCACTTGGAGTACTTCCATGGTAAGCAAAAATCAGCCCTATCAAAAAACCTTTGGCCTAAAGCGTTCAGAACAGAGGTTGATTTCTGCTGATCCGGTCCGATGAGATCTAATAAAACAAACCAAACAAGATTAATTGCAATTGTCGTAAAAACCTTGTCAAAAGCGCTTCTTCTCTGACGAATGACCAGAGGTGTTCTTTTTGAAGGGAGAGGCGAGGACGGGGATCAGCTTCGGACGGAAAATACATATTGCTGTTAACAAAGGGAACATACAAAGCTCGACCTTCAAAGTAAAGAAAAAAAAGTTTTGAAAAGACGACGAAACCAGCCCGAGGGCAATTACAGAAAGTTTTAGTTGGCGCTTTGCAGTCTGAGGCAAGTTTTCTTAGACGCACTTTTTATGGAAATATTATACTACTAGTCCGTTTATATCGTCGCTGCAGTAATTTTCGCGACACGCACTGTGCAAAAACAAAAGTTAACTTTGCACTGTGCAATTTTCCGCTTTTTGCACCGTGCAGTAGGCTTTTTTCCGTCTATAACAAACAATTTTGGAAGTTCAAGGGGCTCAAATTGAAGATCAAAGTAAACATCTCTACAACAAAAACTTTTTATAACAAAATAATTTTTTAGTCCCTGCAATTTGTTGCACGGGGGTTTCATTTTATCTGTAATTAACGCCTTAGTTCCTGAAAATCAGTGCGTTACGGTTTGATGACTTCTCTTATCAACCTAAAATCTCCATACTACCCTTAAAAAATTCCATTTTACCTGTACACCCTAAGAGTCCCTCCGTAACGTTACTTAAGTGATTTCCGCGACATGCACGGTACAACCCAAACGTTCACTTAGCACTGTGCAATTTCCAGCACTTTACACCGTGCAATAGGCTTTTTTCGGCTGTCGCTCGCACACTACCCCTAAAAATCCCATTTTCGACTGTACACTCAATTAAACCCCGCTACAAATCCCTCGAATCGAATTTTACCCGCCTCCGTATAGTATGATATCAACCCCCACCTGCTCAATATTTTTTGGGCATGAACGTCTCGAATTACGCGCTTTTTTGTTCAACAAGCCGGTCTCTGCCCTTTCTTTTACGCGTAACCCGATCGCCACCTTTTTTTGTTCTCCAATCTCGGCATTTCCGCCTGCACAAAACGGCCACAACACTTAACCGGGGCGCGCAAAATTTCCGTCGCACAAAGGGCGACGCAAGTGCGGGCCAAAGTTCTCGAGATGGGGCAAAGGTTGGACGATAATGGACAGTCAGGTGAATGGGGAAATTGAGTATGGTAAAAGAAAAGGGGGGGGGGAGGGTTGTGGCTAAACTGGATCGAAAAGTCGGGTTTCGTATACTAGGCCGTCCGCAAAGTCGCTGGAGTGATTTTTGCGACATGCACTGTGCAAAAACAAAAGTTCCCTTTGCACTGTGCAATTTCATTCTTTTTGCACCGTGCAATAGGCTTTTTCGGCTGTCGCTCGCACCCTGATTTTTTTTGCACAGTGCAACGTCAAAATTACTCCAGCGACTTTCCGGACGGACTAATACTAATGTTTACATAAAGTCCGTAGAATTTTTTAACCTTTTATCAGTCTATAGCGAAACTAATGAGCACTTGTCGCATCTTGGAATTGCGCATCGTCTGTTGCGCGACTGCACAGTTTTTTCGAGATTTCGCTGCAACAAGTGCTCATTATTTTCGCTACGGACTGATATCGCCGGCGCACAGAGCTTGACAAAGAAAGTTCAAATGGCAAAGTACTAAAAGGCCATCTTCGCTACAGGGTTCAAATTCAGCGAAGACATTTGTTGCGTATGCACCGTGCATTTCTCTGTTTTTCGCACAGTGCAAACTGGAAAGTGCGAAAAAAGCTTATATTGTGGCGATTGATGCACGGTGCGAAAACTTGCGCAAAAAGGTGAAATGCACTGTGCAAAATGGGAATTTTCGCGTTCTGATCAAAAGTCTGCGCACTTTATGGAAATATTAATAAAAAAGGAATGTGCTCGCAGGGCAACGCCCAGATTTTCTTCCAATTTTAAAGTACTAGTCCATTCGCAAAGTCGCTGGAGTGATTTTTGCGACATGCACTGTGCAAAAAAAGTCAGGCTATAAGCGACAGCCGAAACAAGCCTATTGCACGGTGCAAAAAGCAGGAAATTGCACAGTTGCAATTGCACAAGCTCCAATAAATCTCTGAGCGTCGCATTTGGAACACATCCCTTGTCAAATGATTGACAAGACAATAAAAAAAATCGCCTTTTTTCATTTCCAACCCTCTCCTCCAAAGATGGCCAATTCTCAGACTGATTTTTCCCAGGCTTCCGACTTTCTCCCCCCATTTTTCGCACTTTTCTCTTATTGTGTGTTGGGGCCCCGTTTTGCATGAAAAAGATCGCGGAACAGTAGTCGAAACAACGGAAAATCGCCGACTCATCGGATGGGGAAAGGCGAAATTCGGAGAGCCTTAAATTTGAGGAATGAGTAAATTTTTTATTTTTTGAAAAATCGCCGAAAAATTAGTACAAATTAAATTAAATTCTTTCTTTTTTGATAATTTGGATACAAAAATGCAGTGATGCTCAGTACAACGAATGCTAATATTTCCATAAAGTGCATAAATTTTGTCGTTTTCCGCACTGTGCAATCGGAATATCGCGGCGACGTAAACTTTTTTCAACTCCGTCGCTGTGTCGGCGACAGGAATTTGCACAGTGCAAAGGCCTTTTTTGAGATTTGCACAGTGCGAAACGAGGAAAATTCACTGTGTATTTGCGAGATGCGTGGGAAAAGTGCAAAACGCACAGTGCGAAAGAGAAAAATGTCCATGCACTTTACGAAAATACTAATACTAGGCCATCCGGAAAGTCTCTGGAGTAATTTTTGGTTTTTGCACTGTGCGAGAAACGTCAGGGTGCGAACGACCGCCAAAAAAAGCCTATTGCACGGTGCAAAAACGAAGAAATTGCACAGTGCAAAGTGAACTTTTGTTTTCTCACAGTGCATGTCGCGGAACTTACTCCCGCGACTTTACGGGTGGACTAGTAACAAGTAATCAAAAAATACATTTGTTATAGAAGGGATTCGTTGTACGGAGTTTAATTTTGTCTTAAAAATGGCTCTTAAAGCTTTTCAAATAGTTCGTTATAACGAGGTTTTGTTACACGGAAGTTTGTTGTACAAAAACGTCTCTATATATTTTTTAAACCGAGGACCAAACAATTCTTGGCCTAAAGTCAAAAAAAAATTTTTTTCTATTGCCCTCCGGCATCATTAAAAAGTCATTTTCTAAGGAGAAACGTAAAAACAAAAAAAAGGGGTCGTAAAGGTGGCTCGGAAGTCATTTTTTGTAAGATCTGGCCAACAATTCTCAGGTCAGACAAAGAATCGTTAGAAGACGGAATTTGGGAGAAAGCAATTTGCTGAATTTTCAATGACATTTGGCCAAAGCTGTAAGGCAAAGCTTTACAATTTTGGGGAAAACTGAAAATTTAAGGAAAATTGAGATGAATGACATTGAAATTCTATACTTTTTGGGGTTAAATTTGAGATTTCGGACTTGAATTTATGTTAAGATCATCAAAAAATTTAATTTTTAAAAAATTCAAAAAATTTGCATAATTTCAAAAAATTTGCATATTTTAAAAAGTAAAAAATTTTTGCCCAAAAAACCGCAAAGTCAACCTTCGCTCCTCATAAAAATGGGTCATCCATCGCCAAGGGCTCTTTAATTCGCTCAAAATCGCATTAAATCCCCGTAAAAATGTCAAAAATTATGTTAACAATAATTTGTCAAAACCCCTCGCTCATCCCGCTAATGAATCGGGCCGCAGGCTCTCACCTGTTCCAGATCAAAAGGCCCCGGTGGATCGGAAGGGATTAGTGGGATCCAAAAAAGATTGCGCCAAATCTTTGCGGGTTCCTCAGAAAAGACGAAGGGCGGATAATGAAGGGGCGATTTAGGCGGACTATTTATTGTGGCCAAATTAAAGGGAGTTTAATTGGCCACGTCGTCGACTATAAGGAAGGCTTTGGCACGGATTTGTTGAAGGCGATGAGGCTGAAAATGGGAAATTGATACAGTAATCGATGAAATGGCGCGGAGTGAAAAAAATATCGCGAATACAATTGACAAATAAAGTTTAAATGGCTAGTACTTAAAGGTCATCGCTGCTACAGGTAAATTGATGACATTTTGTTCGCTGAAAATCTCAGCTCCTACTTTGCAAGAACAGCTGAGATATGCAACGATCTTTCTAATCCGTCCGTAAAGTCGCCGAAGGCATTTCCGCCGCACTGTGCGAAAACAAAAGTTCTCTTTGCACTGTGCAATTTCTTGCTTTTTGCACTGTGCAAAGGCTTTTTTCGGCTGTCGCTCGCACCCTGGCAAAAATTACTCCAGCGACTTTCCGGATGGCCTAGTATTAGTATTTTCGTAAAGTGCATGGACATTTTTCTCTTTCGCACAGTGCGTTTTGCACTTTTTTACGCATCTCGCAAATACACAGTGAATTTTCCTCGTTTTTCACTGTGCAAATCTCAAAAAAAAGGCCTTTGCACTGTGCAAATCTCAAAAAAAGGCTTTTGCACTGTGCAAATTCCTGTCGCCGACGCAGCGACGGAGACTACATAGCATAAGCATTTTTGTTAAATAAAAAACTTGTTGCAAAAGGATTCATTTTGCCCTAAAACCGTTACCTACGCCTTCCCCCATGTAACGGTTTTTACGGCGTTGACATAAAACTTGTTATAAAAGAGAAGCCGGGATATAAAAAACGTACGAAAGGAGAAACGTTTTCTTGTTTTCACCTATTCTTGTCACACGCATAAAAAACTTTCTCGCGAAAACTTGCATAAAATTGTGTGGATCAAACAAGATTTGCTTAATTAAAGATACTAGTCCGTTCGCAACGTCGCTAGAGTGATCTCGGCGACATGCACTGTCGAATAAAAGTGAATGTGCGACGGCCGAAAAAAGGCTATTGCACGGTGCAAAAAGCAAGAAATTGCACAGTGCAAGGTAAACTTTTGTTTTCGCACAGTGCATGTCGCTGAAATCACTCCAGCGACATAGCAGACGGACTATATAAAACAACAAAAAACTTTTTGGTTCCTTGCGGCTGTTCCAAAATTTGTCTGTTTCTTACAACTCACTGAACTGCAAATTCCACTGTTGGAGCAAAAAACAAGAAATTGCACAGTGCAAGGTGAACCTTTGTATTCGCACAGTGCATGTCGCGGAAATCGCTCCAGCGACTTTACGAACGGACTATCAGTCTGTCGGGAAAATAATGAACACAGTCGGCGCAGGAGGCGTAGCTGAGGAGTTGGTCTGGGGGGAGGCTTTTGGGATCACATGGAAATGTGAAAAAATGGGGGAGTAAGGTGAAAATTTTCCTTACTTCCCCTTACCCCTTTTTATTTTTTTCGCCGAGCCCTGGCTGGTGGGCATGTCCCCCTAGCTATGCCTGTGTCGTTGCGCCGATGACGTCGCTGAAGTAAAAAACTTGATTTTGCCGCAACACAGTGCATTTTCACGACGGCGATGCAGTTGTTGATGCGACAAAATGCTCATTATCTTCTCGACCAGTAGTAAAAAAAATTTTTGTCTACAAAGGTTTTAAAATTTTGGAAATTTCGAAGAAAGTTTTTAATAAGACTATAAGACCCGACCGATGTTTTCCCGAACAACTTACTCAACCCCCGATTGCGCAGGAATTAGGCCAAACCGAAGGGAAATCGAGCCCCCCACAATCTAAGCGCGTTTGCGCACGCGTTTATGCGGAAACTGATTCGAAAAGTGTGCGACTCAACGTGTGGACCGGAAACTTTTAAACCGCGCATGAGTTTAGAAACACATGGTAATGGGTTGTAATGTTTAGAAAAAAATTTGAAGGAACTTGGCAACAAAGGCTCTAAAAACGGGAAAAATTGTGCTGAAACTTCCTTAAGAAGTACTGAGCTGGCTGTAGATCAAATTCCAAGCCATTCTAGCCCTCATGTTGCAAGATCTACCGGTAGGAAGGTTCTCAATCTTCGAGAATTAGATTTTCCACAAATTTTGCTTGCATGGTCCCGGTTAGACATGGCTCCCGGGCCGGGCTGAAAATCCTGCCGCCGGGCCGTTTCAAATATGCTTTGGCCCGGCGCGTAGATATCAATTTACCCGGCAAATGTAACATTACTATGATAAAATGCAAAAAATTTAAAAAGTGCTGTAAACCTATTGAAAATGATCGTTGATAGTCGCTTAAGATTTCTCTGCCAGTAATGATGGGGTTTTTACACCTTATTTTTGTTTGTTACCCTAATTTTCGCTTTCAGATTTAGAATTTTAGTTATTCCGGGCCGGGCCGAAAGGTCGGCCCGCGGACCAAGCCGAAAAAGTTCGGCCAGTTTCCGGGCCGTTTCAAGGCTTGCTTGGCCCGAGCCAAAAGCAAGCCCGGAAGCCATGTCGAGTCCCGGTAAGCCAGATACTAGTCCGTGCGTAAAGTGGCTGGAATAAATTTTTTTGTTTGCACTGTGCAAAAAAAACCTATTGCACGGTGCAGAAAGCAAGAAATTGCACAGTGCAATGTGAACTTTTGTTTTGCACAGTGCATATCGCAGAAATCACTCTCCCAAAAATTTCCGCTTTTGTTTTGCAAGAAAAGTCAATGCAGTCAACGTTTTTTTTTTGTTTAAAAGAGAGTACAGTTAACGACGAGACCGGTAACAGAAAATCGGCCATATCCGCGGACTAAAAAACATACGTAACATGTTTTGGCTCGCCAAAGTGGAGCGCCGTATTTCGACTCCCGAACGGAAATGCTTTATAAAATACGATCATGGAGTTTTTTTTTCAATTTCAAAAAAATTCCATGGCTTTCCCAACGAAAATACGGATCCCGGACCCCCTCAGACCCCGTTAAATTCAAGTCGTTAACTTTAAAAATAGCTCATCTGTTATGTGTTTGATCTTGTTATGAGAAACACGCATTTGGCCACTCGAAGGGGACATGCGAAAAATCAGTGAGAGGAAAAAGTGAGTATTGCTCTCGAGATTCCGGTCGCCGCCGCTGTTATTGTCAAGACAAATACGAAAAACAGTGTAAAACGAAAAATGAGGGGGTCAGAAGGAAGTGGTTATTAGTATATTCACAAAGAGTGATTTCTGCGATATGCACTGCGCGACAAAGGTTTAGGTGCGAGCCACAGCCGAAAAAAGCCTATTGCAAAGTGCACAAAGCAAGAAATCGCACAGTGCAAAGTGAACCTTTGTTTTCGCACAGTGCATGTCGCCAAAATGTCTCCAGCGACTTTACGAACGCACTATTACATATATAGTATTTTTACAAAGTGCATGGATATTCTGTCGCTTTCCGCACCGTGCACAAAAAAAGCTCTATTTTGCACTGTGCATTTGACCTTTTTTTTGGTTTTTCGCACTGTGCGCCGACGTATCGTTGCGACGTAGGCAAGTTTCAACTACGTCGCTGCGTCGGAGGCTGGAATTTGCCTTTTTTGTGTGCAAAAAAGGTAAAATTCACTGCGAGGAGGCGACAAGCGTGGGAAAGTGCAAATGCACAGCGCAATCAATGCGACAAATGTCTATACACTTTATGAAAATATTAATATTGTATATTACTGTGGAGTCAAGTCGTTACATAAAAAATTACAAGATTACAAAGGCTCGCCTTAAATGCACAGCTGCTTTTGAATCGCGCGTTTTACGCGTGGAAACGAAATGTCAACAAAGTTTTTTCGTCTACTGTACCAATAACAACGGGAAACAATAATGGTGACATTCTACATGGTTACTAATAATTATTTTGCTGTTTGCAACTCCGCCGCCTTTGTTTTCGCCGCAGGACATAAAAAAACTTTTTTGACATTTCGTTCCACAAAGATCGCAATTCAAAAGTCGCTGTTCTGGCCCTTTAAATGGCTAAATTTTTTAAGTTATAGCCTTATAACCGAAGCCATCCAAAGTTTGCCCAAAGCCCAATTCCATTGTCCATTCAATCCCCCCCTGAGGGCATTTTACCCACCTGCCCATTTATAATCGGGGCCACAATAAAGTGCGTGAAAGCGAGCCTCTGGCCATTTTTCGCGGTCTCTTTGCGGAATCCCAAGGCTTCAAAGCGGAAATCGACCATTAGCGCGCTTTTAGATTCCTTTAGGATATCTTTTTGCAAATAAAAGGAATAATGAAGGGAGTTCGAAGAGTACTAGTCCGTCCGGTATGTTGCTAAAGTGATTTTTGACGCTTGCACTGTGCAAAAAAAGTCAGGATGCAAGCGACAGCCAAAAAAACCTATTGCACAGTGCAAAGGGAATTTTTGTTTTTGCACAGTGCATATATAGTGCATATATCAATCTAACGGCTTTACGGACGGACTATCAGTCTGCCGAAAGAGTATAATAATATGGACTTGTCGCAACAAAATTTTGCGCCTTGCCGCAGATTCCCAAGCGCCAAGAAGCGCTAGCGCGCGATTTGAAGCCGCGAAAAATCCACATTATTCTCCCGACTGATTGTTAGTAAAATAATATAATACGAGCAGCCAAACAAAGGTCTTACATATGATTATTACATATTATGTCCGTTCGTAGAATCGCTGGAGAGATTTCTGCGATATGCACCGTGCAAGACCAAAAATTATTTTGCACCGTGCAATAGGCTTTTTTTCGGCCGCTGCTTGCACCCTGACCTTTTATGCACAGTGCAAGCGGCAAAAATCACTTCAGCGACTTTACAAACGGCCTAGTAAATTTAATTCATAATTGGGAAGAAATTTCTGCCGCAATCAAAAAATCAAAACTTTTGGAACTCTTTTTTGGGTAAAATACGCCATAATCCAATACATGGCTCCTGCAAAGCTTTTACTATACTATTATAATATAAAAAACTTGGCTTGCGGCCAAAAAATCGGGGTTTCATTTTTCTCCTCAAAAAAGCGGCTTGTTGTATTGGGGAGGGCCAAATGGTTTGACATGATTTGAAGGGCTTGGACAAACAAAAAACCAAAAAAAAAACACAGCGAGGATATCAAGTGTGAGATAGCGATGGACGAAAACAAATTTTAAACAAATTTTCGTGGATCTGGCGGGGATTAATGTATAGTATTTCCAACAGCTCCGTAGATTTTGCACAGTGCATGTCAATTTTTTGCGCAATTTTACGCACCGTGCATTCATCGCCGTGACGTAAGCTTTTTTTTCTCGTTCCTTTGTGCATTCGCATAGTGCAGTCCGCTTTTCAGGTCTGCACTGTGCGAAAAACAGAGAAAATGTACAGTGCGTTAGCGACAAATAGGGGAAAAAGGCAAAATGCACTGTGTGCCGGCAATAAAAGACGAAAAAAGTCTACGCACTTAAAGGGACAGTACAGCGCTACTTTTGAATCGCGCTTTTTTCGGAGTGGAAACAAAATGTCAAACAAGTTTCTTCGTCTACTGTGCCAATAACAGCGGAAAAAAGTACTAGTGACATTCTACATGCTTACTAATAATTATTTTTCTTTGTTTTCGCCGCAGAACATAAAGAAACTTTTTTGACATTTCGTTGCCACGCCGTAAAAAGCTCAATTTAAAAGTAGCTGTTCTGGCCTTTTAACGGAAATACTATTACAACATTACAGGACAAGTATAATACTACTCGGCGCAAAAAGTCCTGAGAATTTGCACTGTGCGGTTTGCACGGTGCAAAAACCTTATTCTGCACGGTGGATTTTGCATTGTTTGCTTTACGTCGCGCGCGATTCCCAATTTTCTCAGCGACAAATCATTTTTTTCGGCGTGCGACAAAATTTGGGGGCGCGATAAAGTCTCAGGACTTTTTGCGCCGAGTGGTATAATAGTTTCAAGTCATAATTGTCTTGACTCTTTTTTGCAACTGTTCTTAATAAAGACATTGACCCATCCGCAACCTCAATTATCGTCTATTTGTATACGGAAATCGGAGGAAAAAAAGAGCTGTCATCATTTCCTCACTCTCTCCGCGTTTCTGTATCTTCGGTTTTGCCGACAAAAACATCCAAAGGAAATCTCGACAAATCCATTTCCGCTTGGATTGTAATCCCGTCCAAACGGATGGACAGGACGGGAAATGTTTTGTCAACTAAATATTTTTGGAGAAGGATCAAGAACAAATCATATGGGAAAAGGTCAAAAAAGCGATGATTCAGGGGTTTGTTGAACGGAGAAAGTGCTACATGAAGAAAGAGTCGAATTTAATCAAACTGATAGGGGAAGTACACCGAGTGCAACACTCGAAGAATGTTTAAATTTTGCACACATTTTGGGCATGTATATATTATATTATATAGTACTTTTGTAAAGTCGCTGGAGAGATTTCGGCGACATGCACTGTGCAAAAAAAGTCAAGGTGCTAGCGACAGCCGAAAAAAGCATATTGCACGTCAAATCGAAGAAAGAACTCTTTAAATCGGCTTTTCGTCCAAAGATTTATCGGAAAAATTATTTTGTAAATTTTTCTTTGGATTTTTAAAGTCAAAACAAGTCTCAAAAAATTCAGAAAGCCTGAAGATGCTCAGCTTTTGTCAAAAAAGACCTAGGTTTTGCCAAAGTGGACAAGAAATCGATCAGAAAACATTTTTCGGACCTCAAATTTCTGACGAAGTGCCAACTTGAAGAGTTCCCTCTTTTTTGCTCTTTTGATTTGTCCGTAAAGTCGCAGGAATGATTTCTGCGACTTGCACAGTGCAAAAACAAAAGTTCACTTTGCACTGTGCAATTTTTTGCGTTTTGCACCGTGCAATAGAATTTCTTCGGCTTTCGCTCACATTTTAACCTTTGTCGCATATCCAGCGACTTTGCGCAAGGACCATTAAAAATCTCACAAAATTCCTAAAAATCCGTAATCTTAATTTGCCCCAAATGTCATCAAAATCAAAGCCATAAATTTTGCGCAGTCTTACTGTAACTTCCAAAAATTTTTTTTTAAACCAACCGCCAAAACCCAAATTCCATCGCCCAAAAATTGACGAAAACCCGAGTAAAGCCCGCCGGCAAAATTTGAAAAATGAACACCCTCTATACAATACCCTCGGGGATCGTTTGTGGCACGCGTGCTCGGCCAATTTCCCGCCCTAAACCGCACTTTTTTATACACTTTCCACTTCTTTCGACTTGCGGAAATGAAAAAAAAACGAAGAGATTTGCAATTGGAAAATCTTTCGAATTTCATTAAAAACAAAGTGAAAACGTCCCCCCTCCTCCCTTTCTTTCGGGTCGTTTTGGCTTTTAAATTCGACTTTGCGCATGCCTCAAGATGTTTTATTTCCCTGATGACAGACGAGCGGGGCAGATGTTCCGTGAAAAGTGTGACAAGGCGTTAGAGCGTGGGGAAGACGGAATTTGGGCCAGAAAATTTTTGGGGAAGATACTTAAATTGTCATGGGTTATATAAAATTGCAAAAAATGCAAATTTTTGACAAAAAAGTTTTTCGTAAATAATGTCAAAATGTCATCAAAAATTTGACTAGTCCGTTCGTAAAGTCGCCGGAGTGATTTGCGCGACATGCACTGTGCGAAAACAAAAGTTCCCTTTGCACCGTGCAAAAGGCTTTTTCGGCTTGGGAATTTGGTGTGCGACTGAGGCGACGCGCGAAATTTTAGTGCGACGAATCCATATTACTTTCCCGGCACACTGATAGCCCATCCGTAAAGTGGCAGGAGTAATTTCTGCGATATGCACTGTGCGAAAACAAAAGTTCACCTTGCACTGTGCAATTTCTTGCTTTTTGCACCGTGCAATAGGCTTTTTTCGGCTGTCGCAGCACCCTGACTTTTTTTGCACTGTGCATGTCGCCGAAATCACTCCGGCGACTTTTCGGACAGACTAGTACAGAGGAACCTCTTTACAACAAACTGCCGTATAGCGAAACCTTTCTATAAGGAATGATTGCAAAAGTCACAAAGTCAATTCTAAGCCAAGACCAACCTTCGTATAATAAAACTTTTCTACATATAACGAATATTCGTTGTACAGACTTTTGTCGCTAATTTTTGACCATGAAAAATCAATTTCCGGGTGTGAAAAAAGATAAATCTAAAAAGCAAAAAAAAGATGCTCGGATCAGCTGGAGAGCTCCGGAAAATCGCAAACTCGCGAGCTCAAGTGATTTATTACGCTTTAAAAAGTGCGAAATTCCTTAAAACAAAGATTTAAGAGGCAAAGGAAAGTTTTAACCTCCGTAATTTTATGTAAACTTATTGTTTCCGGTCTCTTCGTTATCTCTACTCTCTTTTACGCAAAAAATACGTTGCATTGACGTTGAATGCATTGACTTTCCGAGCGAGGCAAAGCTGAAATTTTAGGGAGATGATACTACTCCGTTTGAAACGTCGCTGGAGTGACTTTGGCGACATGCACTGTGCAATAACAAAAGCTCCCTTTGCACTGTGCAATTTCTCGCTTTTTGCACCGTGCAATAAGCTTTTTTTGGGTTGTCGCTCGCACCCTGACCTTTTTTGCACAGTGCAAGCGCCAAAAATTACGTCAGCGACTTTAGTACACAAACGCGGGCTCATTATTTTCGCTACAGACTGATATCGCCGGCGCACAGAGCTTGACAAAGAAAGTTCAAATGGTAAAGTACTAAAAGGCCATTTTCGCTACAGGGTTCAAATTCAGCGAAGACATTATCTAAATTTTTGGAAAATGATACTACTCCGTCCGGAACGTCGCAGTGCATGTCGCGAGTGATTTCCGCGACATGCACTGTGCGAAAACAAAAGTTCACTTTGCACTGTGCAATTTCTCGCTTTTTGCACCGTGCAATAGGCTTTTTTGACTTTTGCTTGCACTCTGTCCTTTTTTGCACAGTGCAAACGCCAAAAATCACTTCAGCGACTTTCCGGACGGACACTGTAGCCATTTTCCAATTCTTTCAAAATTAATTTCAAACCCCATGCCCCGCTCAGATTTGCATCTAAAGACGATAAACCCCAACAAAAAAATCTCGGAACAGCGATTAGTTTCCGCAGTGGGAAGTAAGTAATATCATCGGGTCGAAAAAAAAATGAAAAATCGCTTGAAGACAGTCGGAACCTCATTAATCAGTACTTATGCCCAAACATGGCCTTGAGATCGGAAGAAATTAATCCCAAAGTTGGAAGGGAATTTTTGGAGGAAAAGTTAGGTTTTTGAGGGTCAACGGAGGTAACGAACAAAATAAAGATGGTTAAAAGTCTCGGTGGCGGCTGCAATGGGCTAGCTAAAATTTTCAGCAATTAAATTCTGGCACATACAGAGGATACTCTCCAAATTTGAATAAAATTTGACCACCATGCTTGAAACACTGCCCATTTTAAAGAATAGAACAGCTACTTTTGAATTGCGCGTTTACGGCGGGTGAAACGAAATGTCAAAAAAGGTTTTGTATTATATGTCCTGCAGCGAAAACAAAGGCGGCAGAGTTGCAAACAATAAAATAATAATCAGTAAGCATGTAGAATGTCATCATCATTTTTTTCCGTTGGTATTGGTACAGTAGACAAAGAATATATTTTCGACGTATTTCCGCACTGACCTCGCTCGTTACAGTAAATCCCCTGCACAACAAGCTCCTTTACAGCAAAAATCTTAATAGCGGGCAATTTCTGTGGTCGCTAGACTTGATTTAACGCAAAAATGGACCTCCCTACAACGCAACCCTTTTATAACAAATAATTTTTTGGGTCTTTGAAATTCGTTGTACAAAGGTTTAGCTCAACTTTTAAGTCCCTCAAAATTCATAAAGTCGGATATGAGAGGATAAAATAACGCCGGAACACCCGCATGTGACAGTCGGACGGAGGAAGAAACTGGAAATTAAGTCAAGAAACATCTGCTTTTAATGACGCCAGAAGTCGAGCCGACTTCATGACGACGGGCGACCATGTAAATCATCTTTTTTTCAAAAATGTTTTTTCGGCCTGCGATTTACGGGGTTTTGTTTGACTTGTGGTGGGCATATGGTTGATCGGCCGTTAGGATTGCAAAAAAATATTATTATTGGGGCCGGCTGGGGCTTCGGTTCAGTTAGTCACTCGGAGAAGAACCGGAAAGGATTTAAAAACGAGCTAGCAATACTACGCCCTTCCAAAAGTGCGCAGACTTTTTGTCGCGCCGCACAGTGCATTTTTCCTTTCTTTGCACGGTGCGCGGACTTTTTTTTTAAGCAAAGATTCCATTATTTCCAAACAGACTGATATCTTGATATCTTACTCTACTGTAACTATCAGGCTCTATTTCTCACAAAAAATTCAAAACTTTTAATCCCAACGATATTCTGATTGCACAGTGCGAAAACCAAAAAAATGAAATGCACAGTGCAAAATGGAGGGTTGTGTACTGTGCACAAGGGCTGAAAAGTGTGCAGACTTTTTGTAGCGCCGCACAGTGCATTTTTCCTTTCTTTGCACGGTGCGCGGGACTTTTTTTTTAAGCAAAGATTCCATTATTTTCCAAACAGACTGATATCTTGATATCTTACTCTACTGTAACTATCAGGCTCTATTTCTCACAAAAAATTCAAAACTTTTAATCCCAACGATATTCTGATTGCACAGTGCGAAAACCAAAAAAAATGAAATGCACAGTGCAAAATGGAGGGTTGTGTACTGTGCACAAGGGCTGAAAAGTGTGCAGACTTTTTGTAGCGCCGCACAGTGCATTTTTCCTTTCTTTGCACGGTGCGCGGGACTTTTTTTTTAAGCAAAGATTCCATTATTTTCCAAACAGACTGATATCTTGATATCTTACTCTACTGTAACTATCAGGCTCTATTTCTCACAAAAAATTCAAAACTTTTAATCCCAACGATATTCTGATTGCACAGTGCGAAAACCAAAAAAAATGAAATGCACAGTGCAAAATGGAGGGTTGTGCACTGTGCACAAGGGCTGAAAAGTGTGCAGACTTTTTGTCCCGCCGCACAGTGCATTTTTCCTTTCTTTGCACGGTGCGCGGGACTTTTTTTTTAAGCAAAGATTCCATTATTTTCCAAACAGACTGATATCTTGATATTTTACTCTACCGTAACCATCAGGCTCTATCTCTCGCAAAAAATTCAAAACTTTTAATCCCAACGATATTCCGATTGCACAGTGCAAAAACCAAGAAAAATGCAATGCACAGTGCAAAATGGAGGGTTGTGCACTGTGCACAAGGGCTAAAAAGTGTGCAGACTTTTTGTCGCGCCGCACAGTGCATTTTTCCTTTCTTTGCACGGTGCGCGGGACTTTTTTTTTAAGCAAAGAGTCCATTATTTTCCCGACAGACTGATATCTTGATATTTTACTCTACCGTAACCATCAGGCTCTATTTCTCGCAAAAAATTCAAAACTTTTAATCCCGACGCAACAACTCCCACAATTTCCAAACCAAAACGCCCCAAAAAAGGGGGCGACCCCCAAATCTTTGGGTCTTACAAAACAAAATAAATTGGGAAATGGATTGCTTTAAACGGCACGGCATTGGCGTTAAACGGCTTAAAATTTGTCAGAGAAATGGGATCAAGACATTCCGGGCGCACCAAATTTCTCTTCGCCTAAGGGGATTAGCGGCTGCACAAGTTTGGTGGGAGTGGAAATAGATTGAGAGTTAATTTTTTTTTCTATAGAAAAATGGGAGGAATTAAAAAGAAAAAAATTCATACAGTAGAATCTCTGTACCACAGATCGCATGAATCAAAAAAAATTATTCGTTATAGAAGGGTTTCGTTGTGGGAAGGTCCATCGTTGCGTTAAAGGACCAGAACAGCTACTTTTTTTTGAATTGCGCGTTTTATGGCGCGCGAAACGAAATGTCAAAGAATTCTTTTTATGTCCTGCAGCGAAAACAAAGGCGGCAGAGTTGCAAACAGTAAAACAATTATTAGTAAGCATGTAGAATGTCACCATCATTTTTTTCCGTTGTTATTGGTACAGTAGACAAAGGAATTTTTTTGACACTTCGTTTCCACGCTGTAAAAGCGCGATTCAAAAGTAACTGTACTCTCGCTTTAGACGAAGAAACGAAAAAATATGATTTACATGGTTGCCTGTCGTCATGAAGTCAATTCGACTCCTGGCGTCATTAAAAGCAGATGTTTCTTGCCTTAATTTCCAGTTTCCTCCTCCGTCCGACTGTCACATGCGGGTGTTCCGGCGTTATTTTATCCTCTCATATCCGACTTTATGAATTTTGAGGGACTTAAAAGTTGAGCTAAACCTTTGTACAACGAATTTCAAAGACCCAAAAAAATTATTTGTTTTAAAAGGGTTGCGCACGTCAACCCGAAGCGTAAGGCTCAAAAAATATCTAAATAAAAAAAGGACGTTGGAGAAAAAATTTTTTTTACCTATGATATCGCAATATTTTACTGTTGTTTTTTGGTGTAATAGAAAGAGCAAGAGCTACTAAAGAGCAAGTTGTGGCGGCATAATAAACGTTTGCGTACAGTGGGATTTTAGATTTGACGTAAAGTCCATTTCGGGTTGACGTGTTGCGTTGTACGGAGGTCCATTTTTGCGTTAAATCAAGTCTAGCGACCACGGAAATTAAGATTTTTGCTGTAAAGGAGCTTGTTGTGCAGAGGATTCACTGTAACGAGGACAGTGCGGAAATACGTCCAAAATATAGATTCACGACTAAAAAAGGGCATTGCTTGAGGCATGGCCGTTAGATTTCATTTAAATTTGGAGGGTGTACCTTGTATGAGCCAGATTCTAATTGCTGAAATTTATAGCTCGCCTGTTGCAGCCGCCACCGAGATTTTGAACGATCTTTGTTTTGTTCACTACCTCTGTTGACCCTCCAAAAACATCTTTTAACATGACTGCTCACATTTGGTCAAGATTCCCAATGCGAGCGGGCAGGATGAAAATCATAGCCAAATTTCCGAATCAACTTTGGAAATTAAAAAAAAAATTTTTTTGAATGTACCTAATTTGACCAGTCAGATTTTTGCAAAACACTAGTCCGTCCGGCAAGTCGTTAGAGCGATTTTGGCGACATGCACAGTGCAGAAAAGTCAAAGTGCCTGCGACAGCCAAAAAAAAAGCTTATTGCACGGTGCAAAAAACGAAAAATTGCACAGTGCAAAGTGAACTTTTGTTTTCGCACAGTGCATGTCGCTAAAATCACGCCAGCGACTTTACGGACGGATTAGAAAGATCGTTGCATATCTCAACTGTTCTTGCAAAGTAGTGCAAAAAACGAAAAATTGCACAGTGCAAAGAGAACTTTTGTTTTCGCACAGTGCATGTCGCCAAAATCACTCCAGCGACCTCGCGGACGGACTAGTACCCAAGATGCCCACAAAAATCTCCCATCCCTTGCAAATACATCCATTATCCGCAAAAAAAACCCCTCGAATGTCCTCAATAATCTCATGCAAATGGCGTAATAACTAATTTCCGGACCAGTTCCCCTGTCCTTCCTCTCCACTCCTTCGCGCACAAGCATCCAATCCCATTACGAAAGCAAAAAAAAAACAATCAAGATGACACTAATAATTATTTCAATGTCATTACGACAACTCGGCGCCTGGTTGGCGATTATTGTAAATGGATTTGGGTTTTGCGATTGGTTCGAAAAAACGGGTCGATCTGTAACGGATTACATTTTGCTGAAAATTTGCATTGAAATCCCATTTTTCGCCTTGTTTTAATCGTTAAAAAATTTTAGCTCGTATTTTGGAAGCGCGGCCGAGATTTCTAACGGTCTTTGCAAAGGAGAGACCACGAGAAATTAGGAGAGACGGTCAGACAACAAAAATTTGGCCATAAATCACAAACAATGGCGAGAGAGTGCGCGAAATGAGGAGAACGGTTAGAGAAAAATACTTTTTAACCATATCTTTGCCAGTTTTGCGCGAAAAATGTTGATTTTTAGTGGAAAAATTGCCCTCTATGGTAGGAATAATATTAACAAAAGTATTAATTCCAAAATTTGCAAAAAGTGGCATATGTTTTCTACTAAAAAAATCGGTTGTTTCTACAAAGCGCAAGCTAAAACTCTCATTTTTGCCTTTTATTGCATTTTCCCTTTTTTCCCCGATTTGTCGCTCACGCACCGTGAATTGTCTCTGCTTTTTGCACAGTGCAACTTGAAAAGCTGTCTGCACTGTGCGAATGCACGCAGCAACGCAAAAAAGCTTGCGTCTTGATGCACGGTGCAAAAAATTGCGCAAAAATGTGAAATGTACTATGCAAAATGCACAATAACGTCGTCAAAGGGTCCGTACAGCTAAATACTTTTGAATCACTTCTTTAAGGGGCCAGAACAGCTACTTTTGAATCGCGCTTTTTGCGGCGTAGAAACGAAATGTCCAAAAAATTTCTTCGTCTACTGTATCAATAACAACGAAAAAAATGGTGGCATTCTACAAGCTTACTAATAATTATTCCACTGTTTGCAAAAATGCCGGCTTTGTTTTTGCTGCAAGTCATAAAAAACTTTTTTGACATTTCGTCTCACAAGCCGTAAAAAGCGCAATTCAAAAGTAGCTGTTTTGGCCCTTAAAAATGTATGAATCTACTTTTGAAACTTGCTTTTCGTGCCCATAAATCACCCTTGCCCAAGAATAAAACCCTTTCATTGAACCCCCAAGACATAATGACCCAACTCGCGCCCCATTCTTTTCAGGATCAATAACACTTCGCAAAGTTGGCATTGAGACCCCTTCCAAATTACTCGATTTAATCGTCGGCGGCGGCGTTCACGTATTCTAATTACAGAGGATGTGAGAAAGGGACCCGAATCAAGTTGGCACCCCAAAAACGAATGCAACGAATCCCGAGCAAGACGAGTTCTCTATTCTCGGATTACAAAAGTGTAAACAAATCAAATATGGCGCCGAGCGCTTCGGGGCCAATGTTTGGAGCGGATAGACCGGAAATTTCATTTTCCACAAATTTCATAGAGAAAGCGGGTAGGGATAAGGTCGGGGAACTTTGTTTAAAAGTAATATTGCGAAAGTTTGCTACGTTACTGTTTAGTGGCCAAGTGCTGAAATTGCAACGCACGTCAAATCGAAAAAGCAAGAGATGAGGAAGTCTTCAAGTTGGCAATTCGTCTTTGACATTTCGCAACACGTGCAAAAATTATTTTCCTAGCTGCCCCCTTTTTCTTGATATAGCCAGTATTTCACGGAGAACGGCAAAATAACTCTCAAAACGTAATAAAATAATTTTTCCAACAATTTGCGATACTTTTCAACGAATTCTAACAAGAAATGGCGAATTTAGATACCCAAAAAATTACTTTTCTGCGATGTTGCGAAGTGTCAAAGACGAATCGCCAACTTGAAGACTTCCCTTTTCAATTTGACGTGCGACGCTTATTTCGATGGAACTTTGCGAAAATTTAGATTAATTTTTCCTAAGACATATTTCAGATTTCTATCTCGCGCTTTGCAGAAACGACAGAGATTTTCAGGTCAAAAATTGAAAAAAATATTGGACTTTTTTTCCGAATTTCGGCATGAAAAATTTTATACCTTTTTCTACGGTAGACCGTAATGGTTATACAAAAAGTCAATTTTTTTCCCGCGAAACTGGCAAAGCTATGGCCAAAAAGTGTTTTTCTCTCCGTCCGCTCTCCGCATTTCGTGTACTCTCTGGGCCGAAAACATTGTTCAATACCTCGGATATCTTTGGAATGCGCGAGCTAAAATTTTTGGATACATAGGGGCTCAAGGCATATGCAAAATCAAAAGAATATCTGAGCGTCGCTCGTTGGGTACTGCCATTGTTAGTGGCGAAGCGCTGAAATTGCAAGGACTAGGTTTGTCTGATAACACCTTTTTTGATGACTAATCATCTCTCAAGACTATCAGAGTTCTGATGCATTAATAACAGCTTATTCACACCTCTTGGATTAAAAATTCAAAAACTCCAAAAAACCCCGTCATATTAAAAGAGAAACAGTCATTTATAAAATACGAACATCTCAAATATTACAATTTGTCCGCTAAATAAATAAATATCCAACGGAAGTAAGCCCCGACGCGTTAACCCGAACTTTCTTTTGGCGGAATACGAAGAAAATAAATTTTATGTTCCGTTTATGGCACATTAAAGAAATATTCAAATTCGCGAGCAAAAAGAGAAAGAAACGAAAGCGTAAATCCGTGTAAAGGACAGCTAATTATCAGTGTTTTTTACGAAATTTTTAAAGGGGATTTATGGGAGGAAAGATTTTCCAAGTATAATATGAAAAAGTTCGACAAATCCCCGTTTTATACGATACAGTCTATACCATACCATACCATACAACTTACCATACTTTTTTGAATTGCGCTTGTTACGGAAGTACTTTTGGTGTCTAATTTTTACTGAGCTTAAAGCCGCGGAGTATTTGGACTTTACACCGCGAAACTATGACGTCAGAGCGACCGGCACATTGTATTGTGAGGACATGTCGAAGAGCGTCCGTTATCTTGGCTGATATTGATTGTGAGTTTTCGTATATGAAGCCTCTATGTAACGAATTTGAAACAACCCTCTATAACGAACAGCGTCAAAGTTGTATGCTTTTATTTTTAACAGGAATCAGCATACGTACCTTTTTACGGCGTGCGAAACGAAATGTCATCAAAAGTTTTTTTATGGCTTGGAGCGAAAACAAAGGCGGCAGAGTTGCAAACAGTAAAATAATTATTCGTAAGCATGCTGAATGTTACTATTATTTTTTTCCATTGTTATTGGTACAGTAGACGAAGAAGCTTTTTGGACATTTCGTTTCCACGCCGCAAAAAGCGCGATTCAAAAGAAGCTGTTCTGACCCTTTAAAAAGGTGATTCAAAAGTATATATATTTAGCTGTACGGACCCTTTGACGACGTTATCGCTGGCTGCCCTTTTAATTTCAGAAATCCTTTCCACGGCAAGCTTTTCGCACCGTGCATCAGTCGCCGCGACTTTTCGTCTGTTCTGATGCGTGCACCGTGCAGACCGCTTTTCCGGTCTGCACTGTGCAAAAAACAAAGAAAATGCACGGTGCGTGAGCGAAAAAATAACGGAAAAAGGGCAAAACGCACTGTGCGCGGCGATAAAAAACAAAAAATGTCTACGCACTTTATGGAAACACATACTAGTAGTGAAACCTCTGCACAACAAATTGCAAAATGATTCGTTGTACAGAGGTTTCGTTGTACGGATAGTTGTTGTCCAGCCCCCTCACTGGACATAAAACCTCTCCGGAAGCGAATAATAGAAGGATAATTAAAAGATTGTTGTCCTCAACAACTCGCGCCACTGACCTTGAGCCAACCATAATTATCCGTAATAAAAGGAACGGTTTGTAATGGTGAGAATGGATAATAAATGGGGTAATAAACGCGCGACATAAGGCAACAAGTGGCGATGTAAACACTTTTGGTAATCAAATTGTGCCACAGTAAATAGCGAGGTAAAGTTTACAAGAGAAGTAGGATATCAATTCCTGAAAATTTTAGCTCGCGCTTTGCAGGGAGAGCCGAGATATTCAACGGTCTTAGAGAGAGCATGTAAAACGCGGAGAGCGGTCAGAGAGGAAAACATTTTTTGGCCATAACTTTGCCCGTTTTGTGCGGAAAAAAATAATTTTTTGTGAAGACATTATACTGTATGGTAGAAAGAGTCATGATAATTTCATATCAAAATTCGAAAAAAAGTGTCACATTTTAGCCAACTTTCATCTAAAAATCTCGGTCGTTTCTGCAAAGCGCGAGCTAGGATTATCGGTTTATGTCTTAGAAACAATAATACTAAGCTTGTGCCAAGTTCATCAAAATCTTGTGGTATTGTAAGTTTTATGTATAGAAACAAATTTTCTGCTGTGAAATTCCAAAAAATCCCGTTTTTGCCGCTTCGAAATTTCGGAAAATCCAAAAAAAACTGGCAAAAAAAATAAGTTGAGTGTCCACTTTCGCCTCATCACTCAATTAAGCATTCCATCTCACTCGACTTGCATAATTTAATTAGCGCAAATCCCATTTGCACTCCGGCTCAGTCGCCCGTATAATAAACAGTTGCGCAGTGGTCAGTTTCGGGTCATATTTCAGTCCATAAATTAAGCTCATTAGTTTTTTTTGGGTAATGAGAAGGAAAGCGGGGGAAATAGGCAAGAGCAGAAGAAATTTACAGATTCATATTAATGAAAGAGGAGCAGAGAAAGAAAGAGATTGAAGGAGAAA